>JAQZBX010014152.1:0-38946 GCA_029593785.1 Cabassous unicinctus
ATTGGAAGCCGGCGCTTAGCCACTGAGGCACATCAGCTCCCCTGAGTTGGTTTCCTCGTTTATTTTGCTTGTTATTTATTCTTTATCTTTCCATTTTAAGCTTTTATCTAAATAAGGTTGCATAGAGGAAGCTTTTTGTTTTAGGAAGTTTAGGAATGGTATTTTTCTGAGATGCTCTGCAGCATATGTCACATGACCTGAAGCAATGATAAAATAAATGTTCATTTTGTTATGATTTGTCACTGAAAATAGTTGTACATTCAAAATGTTAAAGGAGAATTTCATAAGCATTACTTAATATTGTCAAGAACTCTGGATAGTAGCGATTCACTATTGATCACTTGTCAAAGTAGTTGCCCTTTAAAACAATTTTTTAAAATTATTAAGTATCTAACACTTAGACAGCATAGCATTGTGGAAAGAGCCTGAGTTCTGGAATTAGACAGCCATGGATGTAAAGCCAGGCTAGTGGCCTGGGCAATTCAGTTTGCCTCAGTTTCCTCATTTTAGAAATAATATCTTACTGTAGCATAGTTTTGAAAACTAAGACAGTTTTCCTACAACTCAGTGTCTGGCACATTGTATGGCCACAGATAGTAAATGTTATTACTATCTTAAATAATGGAGGGACTTCAAAAAGTAGGCCTAAGTGAATAGTTCCACGGTGTTGTGAGCATTAAATTAGCTAATGTATATCCAGTGTTTAGTGTAGGGCTCACATGTAGTAAAGGCTTGAAGAGCTTCAGTTATAGTTACTGTTAGCCTGATCAGTCTGGATTGTAGCTCCACAGGCTTCCAGTCAGGAGTGAGCTCAAGGTGATGTGTTCAGGACCTTTTTTCACAATTTATAATCATGCTTTTGATTAGCTATTTCATATGATAACTTCCGCTTTCAGCTCCATTCTTTCAAGACTGCATGTCTGAAAATACTCTGGATGCACTGAACATTGAAATACTGCGCAATAAGCTGTACAAGGTAACTGTTACCCCAAATACGTCTTTAACAATATATCATAACTAGAGTTCTTTATTAATAGTTACTTTGCCCTTGAGCCAACTTCAATGATTAAGCTATGTATATTTATAATATAGCTCATATAATCCTGTCCTGTCTTCTTAGTTAAATGCATGCATGTCTTTTCCCCCAACTAGCAAGATTGAGAGGAAATAACATGCCCCATTCTTGTCTGTATCCCAAGCTCCTTGCACAGTCCCTGGAATATAAAAGGTGCTGCTTGGATGGATGGGGGATGGGGATGGTGAGAGATGATCCATTTTAAAGCCACCAGCATACAGAGTGAGCCTTCTTATGTTCTGTTCATCTCTGTCCTTGATCTTCCAATAGATTCTCTAGATCTTCCAATTCAGCTGCTCACACAATTTTAATCTGACAGAATGCAGCATGCTGGGATGATCATCCTCTATGCTAAGTCATACATAATACTTTATATAATCTGGTCAACTGGCTGTCTGGACTGTGCTGCCACCATTTGAGTAGTTTATATTACAGGCCAAGCGAAATATGTCGATTTTCATAAAATCACGGATTATTTCAGTAATTGAATATATACTACTATATATGTGTGTGCACATGCACGTGATATGCAGAAACACATGGTCTCTCAAAAGCATTGCACCTCAGGCAGTTTTCCTTTTCATAAAGAGATTTGTGAGCTCAGAGGTGGCATCCCTGAGGTGTAGCTGACAGGAGGCATTGTCCTAAGCAATTTAAACACATTAACTCACTGTACTCAGCAAAACTGTGAGATCTGAACTATCCCATTCCTCCAGTAAGGAAACTGAGGCATGGAAAAGTAAGGTTTACTTAGCAGAAGTCTGTTGGCTACCAAGCAGTAGAGTTGAGATTCAAACACAGGCAGTCTGGTCCTGCAGCCCAACTCCTGCCTTTCCAATATATCCCATGCTCAAAGCCATCCAAGTGGGTCTCCTAGGCCATAAGAGATTAAATGTCAGCATAGGACCAATTATTTGCTGAGCTTGATTCTGGATTCTGCCCATAAAAGAGCTCAGCATTCCTGTTAAAAGAGCAAGACTTAATCATGTGAAATAATCCATGAGCCACACAGAAAAGGGCTTGTTAAATAATTATAGGGTATGGTAAGTACAATTAAGTTTATTCTTTTGTGGAGTTCTTTGTTAGTCTGTGCAACATGTTGTAAAATGGAAGTTTGTACCAAATGTATTATAAAATATCTCCCTATGGGAGAAGTATTTCAATTTCCATTAAAGCATTTAATAAACCATGAAAAGCTGATCTAGAAACTTCCAGAAGGAAAATATTCATCTTATTCTTTTATGGTCTTCTTTTTAAGTCTTACCTTGAGGCATTCTATACATTCTGTAAGAATCATGGTGATGTTACAGCAGAAATTATGTGTCCCATTCTCGAGGTAAGAAAGAGTCCTTGATTTTTTTTTTCTTTTATGCCAGATAATGTGCTTAGACACTTTCTACTTATTTAACCCTAATTTCTGTTTTCTTTAATCTTAGAAGCTCCTTTATTTAGAGATAAAAACAAGTAATACATTTTATCTTATAATTCGATGTCTTTAGTTAAGAGTGATATGTTCCAAGTTTTCCACATGTAGGAGTTATTTTGGAGTTAGGAAAAAATAATGCTTAAAGAGTTTGATCATTATTCATTTTGATGTATAACATAGATTATAAGTCAAATTTTGTATACTATGAGCAATTGGACTATAGACACTCTTTTTTTTTTTTTTTAAACCTGGGTCCTTGTATATGGGAAGCAGGCACTCAACCACTGAGCTATACCCACTCCCTGGATACCCTTTTAATAATCAAATTTCTTCCAATAAGGGTACATTGGTGGGGAGCAGATGTGGCTCAAACAGTTGAGTGCCTGCTTCCATTCCCATATGGGAGGTCCTGGGTTCAGTTCCCAGTTAAAGATTCTTTGTTTAAAAAAAAACAAAAAACAAGCAAACAAACGAAAAACCAACTCACAGGAGCTGGTATGGCTCAGTGGTTGAGTGCTGGCTTCCCACATACGAGGTCCCAGGTTCAATCCCCAGGATCTAGTACCTCAAAAAAAATAAATAAATAAAATATAGTACATTGGGTAGCCGGGAACCCCCACAATATGATGCCAAAGCCCACAGTGGCTCCATACATGCCTATAGTTCCAAGAGATGTCCCTAGCAAACCTCAAGCATTCTAGCCCTGAGCAGAAAGACTCCTTGGAGTAAGCGATTCTCAGTTGGCAAGCTTAGTTAAAGGTATGCGTCAAATGCCACTGTTTCTTCCTCTTTAGTTGATGTTTTACTCTTTTAAAATTCCTCTTTTTCACCACAGATTTCATCTGTGCTCAGAGGTCCTCTTGCTTGCTAATGTTGTTCTAGAAATACATGGGAGATTTGGGGACAGAGATAAGAAGGTTCCGAGAGACATCCTGGGCACAATGTGTACTGTTTTTTCATAAATCCTTTGCTGGTTTCCTAATTCACTTAAATAAAAAAATACCATTTTGGGCTTTTCTAAGTCCTCACTTTGCCCTGTGAAACTAAATGTCTAAAGAATATCTTTAATCATTAAATTTTCTATTACAGTGACTTGATTGGCCCATAGATACTTAGATAAGCTCAGTGACTTCTCGAATTTTAAGAAAAGCCTGATAAGCATTACCCTTTAAGCAGAAAAAAAACAACAACAACAAAAACTGAATAACTTCATCTATATATATTTTAGCCTAATGATCTTAAACTATGTATAATATTAGTTCCCCTCAGAGTTTGTCTAGTCATTAAAAATTTTTCAGTTAAAGATTCTTTGCTGTCCTCTTTTGAAACTCTTAAAGCAAAAACAATCATTGAAGTAAAAATCTTATTCCTGGAAAACTCCAGGAATATTTTGTCCTCAGCTATATTACACAGAAAGTAGGCATCAAATAAATAACATAATTTTTTGGCATGTCGAACATCAAAAAGTAAGTGAGGCTTTTAGACATACAGATTACATTTAAAATGAGTAACATAGTGACTCTATGAAGCTCTCTTCTTCCTTTTCATAAACTTAATAACTAGTCATACTGTCAGAAGTCACATTATCTATGGCTAAGACGTATGTTTTCTACCTGGCATAATTCCTGTGCTTTAGAAATGGTTTAGGGACTTTATACCCACAAAATGTGACATAACATTATGCTAAAATTCATAACGTTACAAAATATATACAATATAACACTGATAATGGCTAACATTTATTATGTGCCAAGTAGAATCCTAAGTATTTCATATGCACTAATTCACTTGGACCTCAAAACAACACAATGAGATGACTATTTGTATTAGTCAGCCAAAGGGGTGCTGAGGCAAAATACCAGAAATCGGTTGATTTTTATAAAGGGTATTTATTTGGGGTAGAAGCTTACAGTTACCAGGCCATAAAACATAAGTAACTTCCCTCTCCAAAGTCAATTGCCATGTGTTGGAGCAAGATGGCTGCCAACATCTGCCTAGAGTTCAGGCTTCTTTGGTTCCTTTCTTCCTGGGGCTCTGTTTCTCTCCGCTGCTGTGCTCTTTCTCCACAAGATCCGCTGTAGACTATGAGGCTCTCTAGGCTTTACCTCTCTCCACAAGGCCAGTTGTGAACTGTCAGGCGAAAAGCTCATCTCTTTTCCCGGGGCCTTCTCTCCTTCCTCACGACCAAGGTCCTCTGTGTGCTTACTTCCTGGGCTCCAGCATTAAAACTCAGCATCAGAACTCTAATTCTGTCTTTTGTCGTGTCTTTTATCTATGAGTCCCTACCCACCAAGGGGCGGGGACTCAATGCCCTACTGATGTGGCCCAATCAAAGCCCTAATCATAATTTAATCACACCCAGAGGAACAGACCAGTTTACAAGCATAATCCAATATCTGTTTTTGGAATTCATAAATAATGCCAAACGGCTACACTATTCTAGTGTCTATTTTTTCAGAAGGTACAACTGAAGCACAGAAAAGGCTAGTAACTTACCTGATATCACACAGCTAGTTAATCAGGGTTTGAACCCAGGCAGCTTGGCTCCAGAGTCTATACGCTTATCCAATATATGCCATATTACCTCTACAGTAAATTGACCATTCACAATTCTTTTGTGTAAAATAAGTACCAATTCCTAAGCAAGATCATAATGCATGTACTATAAAAATAAGAAATAGAATAGAATTGTCTTTGTAATCCTCAGTAATGCAATAAAGGACAGCACAGTATTAGAAGAATACCTGTCACTGAGAAGATTTGGTCAAATTACTATATGACAGGTGTTCTCATTGCCCCTTTCTCATCCCCATGATACTAACATGTTAAAGTTAATTTTTTTCCAGACAGAATTAAAATAAATCCATTTAACTGTCTTCATACATTTACATAGAAATATCAGCTACACATGGCATGCAATTATCTTTCTAATGATATGATCAGAAGTGGTTTGACTTTACACAAATATTCCATATCTTGTAATTACCCTTTTTATTTGTGCAACTGCAGAGCACTTAAATTTATACAGTTCTATGTATATTCCCATTTAATCTCATTTGGCATAAGACTTGAAAAGACTTATTATGGTAGAAAAGACTTAATATGGTAGAAAAGAACATTAACCTAAGCTTGCATGAGAAAATTTGACCTAATTACAAGATTGTAACTTCATATGAACTTATGTTCAAGGCAAGTGCACTGAAAGATAACTGTTTGCCTTGTTTTCCCCTTCTCTTGGTTAATGAGACACAGTGAAAAATAGACACAGAATGTGTTTTATCTCTACTGGTCAGCACATACTGCTAATAAGGCTGGGTTTGATTGCACTTAAAGTCTCTGTCTTCCGTTGCCGTAGACACCTCCACCCACTAGCTCCCACCAAGTATATCCTTCCTCATGTAAGAAACTGGCAAGAATGTGTGACCTGATGAGCTCAACTCTGTCAACTGATGGTTTTTAAAGACTCACTTCATGAGTCAACAGTACATTATCTCTTGCAACAGCAACAAAAAATTAAGTCATGGTTTCAAAGTGAATAAGTATTCGTAGGGAGAAGCGAGAGAGGTAAAAAGGGAAGGACTGAAGACATCCAAGTTACAGTGTGTCACCCAGTGTTTCAAACTTCTGCAAAGGATATAGGGGTTAAGTGTAACTAATACTTTTTTCATTTACACTCTGTTACATTCAGGTGTAGTGGCAAACTGTCTGCTATTATAGTCACGTGTAGTGTCAAACTATCTGCTTATGGACTTTTAAAGAACAGTGTAGTTCTTATACAATTCCAGAATTAGAGTTCTTTTCCAGAAGAGAATGCACATCAAGAGCTTCTAGACTAGAAGGGAAGGAGCAAGCTAGATATAGTTATAACAACAGTTATAATAAAAGGGGAATTAAAGTGTAATAGAGGTTCAAAGAAAATTCTATTCATTTAGAGAAGAAACAGGGCAAGTTATTGAAAAGATGGCATCTGAGTGAGCCCCTCAAATGCAGCTAGGCTTTCAGCATGCAGAGTTATGGACTGGAATACGTGCATTGTAGACATGGGGCAGAACATAAGGAACTGGAAAGTATATGGAGGGTTCAGGTAACTATTTCATCAATCATATTAAGTTCTTCATATCTTCTCCCCAGCTACCTTTCCATCCTTTCTCCAGATGTTTCCCAATATTTGAGTTATGAACATCTCCCCAAAATGTCATGCAGCTTCTTCCTTCAAATGGTCTTCTGCCTTGCATGTCTTCAGTGTTGCTTTCACTGCCCTATTTCTCTCCTTGCATCAAAAGATCTTAAATGTAAAAGCACATTCAGGAACATCTAGCCTGATTACCTCCATTGTTGTTCCTCCTGCTCTAATTATTATTTCAAGGTTTCTTGAACCAAGGTTTCTTATTGCCATGAAATCTCCATCTTGCATTTCTTCACTCATCCCTAGAAGGTCTAAACTTCCTGACAAGACTGATTATTTTCAGTAGCCAGAGGCAGCTGCCTTTACTTCCAAATAAGAACAACCCTGTTTCTGGTTCACCCATAATTTCCATGAAATCAAAAAGATCAGATGGAACTTGCTCTGCTTCTGATAGGAAATACCTGTTCTAACAGAAGCCAGTAAAATCTGTTGCAAGTCTGGTTATATTACTGGTTAATTAGTCAAAAAGTAAGTAAACTTAAGAATATTTTAGAGCAGTTCTTTTCCAGCATATGAATTATCTTGGAATCTTGTTAAAATATTGTTTCTGGTTCAGTAGGCTGGAGTGGGCCCAAGACTCTGCATTTCTAACAAGCTTCCAGGTGATGCGAAAGCTACTGATCCATGAAACACATTGAGTAGCAACATTATACAGAATACTGGCATAGACTATAAATGATTTAGTAAATAGTTCAAATCTTTCTATGTGTCAGGCACTGGACATTCAAAAATGAATGATGGGGGAGCACCTGCTTCCCATATACGAGGTACTGGGTTCAATCCCCAGTACCTCCTTTTAAAAAGAGTCATGGTCCTGCTAAGATTAATATCTAGTGGGGAGAGAAATGCATGTACAGATCTAAAAATACATAAAATGGTAAGTGCTGAGTGCTTCAGGTATCTGGCAAAAAGTTACTTGGCCAAAGAACACCATGACAAACACCCATGGTGAGCAGGGCAGGAGCCCACGAACAATAGACTGAGATGGAATGGTCACACAACCAAGAGACAATAGAGACGTGGAGACCAAAGGAATAGAAATGGAATTTTGAGGAGTGACTGGCTAGATGAAGAAGAGGTGAGACCTCAGCCACCCAGTATGGTTTTCAGCACAGAAAAGACAGCCCTGAGTGCATGCTGCCCTACCCTAAAGATCCTGTAGCCAAACCCCATCCCCTTACTACAAGGGAACTGAGGCCCTGAGAGGAAGATAACTTGCCCCCAACCACACAATTGCCTACAGAGAAAAAACCATGAGAGTACAAGCAAATGGTAGGTAGCACAAAATTTCATTCTATTCATTGTTAAAATTATACTAAAAGATATTGATGTGTATGACCAGCACTTTTTGTTCCAAACCCCCCCGCTAGGCATTTTCACTTACATTTTTCTATTCCTGAACGGACCCCACGAGATGTTAGTCCCACTTTTTTTGGAAGAGATACTTGTGACTCCAGTGGCCTACGTGACAGACGCATGATCAACTAATCGCAGGGTGCCTTGGAAATAACATAGTGGTGTTTCAAGAGTCACAGGCAGCCATCTCTGCTGTGTGCTCCTTTCCTGACAAGTTAAAGTTACTCCATCAGAAGACGGAACATTAATAACACATGTCTGTATTATAATTAGACATAGATCCGGAAAGAAAAGCAAATCACTTCAGAAATGAATTTGCCTACTTGGGGATCTGTCTGTGGCATTTGGTAGGTGATTAGATTTCACTGATTTTTATCTTTTGTAAATTCAGTTTGAGGCTGACAGACGTGCATTTATCATCACTCTTAACTCCTTTGGCACTGAACTGAGCAAAGATGACCGGGAGTCCCTCTACCCCACCTGTGGCAAGCTCTATCCTGAGGGGTTGCATCTTTTGGCCCAAGCAGACGACATTGAACAGATGAAGAGAGTAGCGGACCATTACGGAGTACGTGCTTATAGTGGGCTCCCTAAATATCTTACGGTCCCCAAATGACATACATTATTTTATCACGTGTACTTTAGAAGTCACCCATCATATTTATGCATCTTATCTAAAGCAGTTAAAATGTTTTAAGGCAGCAAGCAATGTCCTTTGCTATTACTGCCTCTTCCAAAGAAACATTTAAAGTTTAAAGCACAAGCTGGTGTTTATTTTTTCTTTTTTTTTTTTTTTTTAAGGTTCCTGCCAAGTAAGTACTTGTTTAAATCTCGAAGGAGTGGTCATTTGAGCACTTCTTTTGAAGTGCTTGATAAAGCAAATTCCCCAAGAGATTGCTGCAGTGTTCTGGAAATACGAGCTCATGTCAAAGTTATGTAAAATAGTCTGACCCGGTAGTCCTTTCAAGTGCCCATTGGGTAAATAAGGTTAGGTACAGAATGTCTATGTGGACTACAGGGGAGAAGATGGATATATCAGTATATACTACTGCCTTTGCTGAGTGGCCAGAAATAGGGAAAGGAGAGAGGGCTGTTTATCTCCTTCCTCTACTCCAGCTTCCAGCTGCTCTTAAAGACCCTAACATGTCTCAGCTCAAAGTTATACAAAGTGCCCCGATTCTGTTTCCTCTGATGCATAAACAGTAACACATACAAACCCTCCAGGTAACTTTTCCAGGACTAGAATAGACTTCTCTCATCTTTCCCTGTGCATTTCTGAAGCCCTCCAAGAAAGATGTCAGCATCTATGTATAAGCCTTTATAGCATCTCATATGGAATTACATGAGGCTCTTTAGCGTAATACTACATTTTGAACTTCTCCCCAATTTCCACTCCCTCCATACTTAAAATTCTATGGGAATTATCAACTGTAGTCTCCAGAACTAATCAAACCACAAGCGTTCATTGAGCCTCTATTACGTGCCTCTCCAGTCCTGAGAAGCTACAGGTGGAAATTAGTTCAAACTGTAGACACAGAATAAGAATAGCTTTTGCCTCTTGCCTTGCAGGCCTGAATAAGCCAATAGGCTAGAATTTTACCCACACTTTCTTGTTACTTGGATTTTAGGGTTTTTTTCCTCAGGAGGCCAAAGATCCTACAAAAACCATTTAGGCCTTCCAGTATAAATGCACACTTCTTTTATTGTGGAAAACATATTCATGCATATTTAGGAAATAAAAATTTCTTATGAAATATTACTTTTTTTTTAAGGTATACAAGCCTTTGTTCGAGGCCTTAGGTGACGGCAATGGGGGAAAGACGTTGGAGGATGTGTTTTATGAGCATGAGGTATGATAAGTGGAAATGCTATTAGCCTATATACTCTTTTTCTCTTGGGATTTTAAAGGTGGTTTTGTCTTTTGTTTTTACAGTTTCTTGAACCAATTGATTAGGTGCACTCATAGTTTGGCAGGGCATGGTCAAGAGTGGATCGGTATCTCCTCCTGCAGGGCCAGGCCCTTGTGGCTCACAAGGGATGCCTTCATGTGGAACTGCCCTAGCCAAACAGATATGCACTCAGTGGAGCTCTGGAAGGAATGTAGTGAATGCATAATTAATTCACATCATGATCAAATATTGACTTCCCCCATGGTATACACCCTATTACCTTTTTTGTTCCACAGACCCCTTTGCCAGTCAGGTGAAAACCACGGACCCCTTCCTAAGTCCACACTATACTGTGTATTATTTAATAAATATATCACACCCGCACCAACATGTCCCCACAGGAATAATGTTTTTTTGAATTTCAATTCAAGCTCACAGACCCCTTGTTAAGAACGCCTGCTCTATTAGATGTATCTGCTCCATCCCCTCTTCAAAAAGGGGTTGATCCATGGTTATAATTCTAACTCAGGGACAATTATAACCCTTAGGAATTATTTCTATGGAAATCCATCCAGGGAATCTAGATTATTCTTTTCCCCTTAAAAACATAGAATGCTTAACCTACTTATTGTCAGTTCCTGGGCCACTCACTGTACAGTTAAACACAAATGGATATTTCTTGGTACCAGGTAAGGTCCTCTCCCAAATCTAGAGAACTTTTCTAGAGTATTCTATTCATTTCTCTGAAACCTCTGGTCCTTCCATCTCAATCTGACTGGAAACAACAAGGGATTCTGAAATGTACCAAAGTTTTAGGGTTAGACTGGCTCCAAGGGCAGTATGGAAACCTTTCTCAAAGGTCTGCTCTTAAGACATTTCCAACAGCTTTGTAGTCTCTATCCTGGAAAGAAGTAAAAACAATGCAAGTCTTATCCAATATGTTGGGGCTCTTACCACCCTGTTGCACTATTACTGCAAAGGAGACTGCTAAGGAAGCTATCCTTGGCAGGAAAAATGTGTCTCTATTACTGAGAGTACTTTGCTGATTACTTTACTTTTCCAAGATGCTTGAGGGTCTTAGTACCTCTCCTCCTTTTTCCATCCTAAATGTCAAATTGGAAAAGAATAAAGGAGTTGTTCCATTTCAGACTTTACCCCAGTTTAAATACTTCTTTGAAAATTTCCTATTGCTCACCTACCTTGTGTAGAAAAAAATAAACAATTCACTGTATGTAAAGTTGCTGCAGAGCTTACCAAGAAAGCTTAAACTATCACTCAATCTGAATTCCAGGGGCCTTTGTTATTGCCCTAGAGGGGGTTTAGATAGCCTAGAAGCCTTTTTAAAATTGCAAAACTCATGACGACTGAGAAAAACTTTAAATTAGATGAGCCCACTAGCTAGAAGCTAAAGAAATGTTACTGCAAAGTTGCACACACACACCACTCCCCCACCCCAAATTTGTCCCATATTTATTGTGGTAACCTATATACAACACAATTTCCCACTTAACCACTTTCAAATATACAATTCAATATTTATATTATTCTTCATCACCCCAAACAGAAACTCTGCACCCATTAATCATTAACTTCCCATTCCCCACCCACCCTGACCCTGGTAGCCTGTAATCTTTGTCTCTATGAATTTGCAAATTCTAGGTATTTCCTATAAGTGGAATCATACAATTTTGCCCTTTTGTGCCTGGCTTACTTCCCACAGCATATCTTCAAGGGTCTACAAACTTTCTTTTTAAACTACTGTTGTCTCTACATCTATCTGCAGATTGACACTATCCCATTGGTACTTGCCCAGTTGCCACTGATTCCCTCCATCTGATCCAACTTGGATGTTGTCTATTTAACTATAAATAAGCACTGCACAGATTGGGTGCCAAATCTAAAACTTAATATTGTTCTATAAATGTAGTTTGTTCCAAGCAAGTTGATAGTTTGTGTTATTTTTTTATCCTTCCTTAGGTACAAATGAATGTGCTGGCATTCAACAGACAATTCCACTACGGCGTGTTTTATGGGTACATAAAGCTGAAGGAACAAGAAATGAGAAATATTGTATGGATAGCAGAATGCATTTCACAGAGACATCGAACTAAAATCAACAGTTACATTCCAATTTTATAACAGAATTGGGGGACCCCAAAGGTAGAAAATCATAAATCTTAAAAGTAAGTTATAGAGGAAAAGAAAGGAATTGTGTTGCACATTCATAAATTGTAGACCCACTGGAAACACAGTAAAACAATCCTGAACCAAAGCATTTCTTTTTTCCCACAACTTGAAATCTTATTTCCACATTTGTCTCATTGTTCACTGTGCCTTAGACATTAATTTTAATTAACCCTATTATACTTTTCCATTTCTTGTTTGGTTATGTTAAAAATCAGACCTAATGAAAGTATTTTGGTCTTGCTTTTCCATGCAGCTCCACAGGCCCAAATACTGAGTTAAAAATACTTTTTAACTTTTCTTTCCTTCCCTATGTCCATAAAAGTCCAAAGCTGTATGTTGCCAACATGGATCACATTTTATGGGAAATATTATAGCTGTTATTTTCAAATGAACTTTGATCTGATAAGTTGGAAAAGTAACATGATTCCAAACCATATTCCCTAGATATAAGTAGTGCTAAATTTGTCATTAAGGCTACCACTTATAAATTAGTTTTGCATGAATTTCTTTAAATAAAACGTACATTTCTCTCCTGTGATTCCTTCATGCTTTGCCTGAGAAGAAAAAAGCCCCAGCTATATATATTCATTTATTCATTCAGAAGAAAAATTCACAGCTTCATTTTGCAGGGTATGGATTCTCCATAAAACCTGTATAGAACTGGTTCATAGAGCCAGAAAAAGAACAGGAAAAATCATTTAGTAAAAACACCGCTCAATTCTTTTCATTAAAAATAAATTCTTGAGAAGCGGCTGTGGCTCAAGCAGTTGAGCACCCACCTCCCACATGGGAGACAGACAATAAGCAGACAACGAGCAAAAAACAAAAAAAATGAGCAGGGAGCAGATGTGGCTCAAGCAGTTGAGCACCTGCCTCCCACATGGGCAGTCCCAGGTTCAGTTCCCAGTGCCTCCTAAAGAAAAATAGACAATGAGCAGACAATGAGCAAAAACAATGAGCAAACAGATGAGGGAGCCATCTCAGAGGGGGAGGGGGAATAAATTCCTAAATATAAAATCTATTTTTGTATATACACATATGTGAAAATCTTTCCAATGAGAATATTTGCAGAGCATTCATATGCTAGAATCTAGAATTAGGTTCTAATTTTTCTGAAAAATCCACCTTTAATAAAATGTTAGTAATTTTACTGAAGGGCTGAAGGAAAAAGGCCAGCCCCTACCTGAGTTGTGGGGGAGTCTGAGTCAGTGCTCTGTGGAGGGCTCCGTGCAAACTGATCAGCTGGGGCCAAGGAGCCTGCTTCCCAGGTGCTGCCTTTAGTCTGCATAGCTTCCGCCCCTAACCCATTCCTGGTGCCTACAAGGGGCCCTGTCCTTCACATTGCTGGGCCCTCACAGGTAGGTGCCTATAATTTACATGTTAACATGCAGGGAGTGTTTAAGGCTTAGGGCTATTTAGAAGTGGGGAGCAAAGATGTGGGTGGGAAAGGGCAGCTTGGAGAAAGGAATCCGTATGACTCTCAGACCCTAACCACCCGCATCCACCCATCCACCTCACCTCCTAATAATATGGTGGTGTCTTGGTTTCCCTGCTGCTATGACAAATACCTCGCAATTGGTTGGCTTAACAAGCCTGCTACCTCCAGATTGTGAGCATTCTGCCTGGATTCCTTGGCTTTCCTGTCATGGGGCAATGTCTTCTCCTTCTGGTTCCAATGACTTCCCACTTCTGCTCCGTGTGGCTTTCTCTTCATAAAGCCTCTGGTAATAGAATTATGGCCCAACCTCCTTCAATTGAGCCACACTTTAAAAATGGCATCTTCAAAAGGTCCTATTTACGATGGGTTCACATACACTATAAAGGATTAAAGTTAAGAACATGTTTATTTCTGGGGTACATAATTCAGTCTGTCACAGGTGGGGAGCTTTATGGACAGCATGGCTATAGGCTGAAGTTACAATCTCCTGTTTTCCCTCTATGTGATAAATGAAGACCCCAACCTCGGCTCGCCAGAGTAAACATTGTGTGGACATTGAAGAGAGTAATTTCTCTCACAAGCCCATGAGGCAAATAGTATGTGCCCTATTAGAGAAGAGGAGATGCTCATTCCATATTTGAAATTTTATACTTTTTAAGTGGTTGAGCTGGGCTCTGAACCTAAGTTTTAGCTGACTTCTCTGCCATGCCTCAGAAAATTGCCCTACAGTAAACACAAACATTTAAAATATATATATTTTTATAAACACCTCATTTCCCATCCTTGAATCCCCCCTCCCCCAGTAACTTCTAATCTGCTTTCTATCTCTGCAAATTTGCTATTTCTAGCCATCTCTTATGAGTAATATCATACAATATTTGCCCTTATGTGTCTTGTTTCACTGAGCATAATGTTTTTAAGGTTCTTCCATTAAAGGTTCCCATTTGGCCATTTCCCTATGGCCAAATGATATTGCATTGTATGAATGCACCACAGTTTGAATATTTACTCATTTGTTGATGGGTACTTGGGTTGTTTCCAGCTTTTGGCTATTGTGAATAATACTGCTTTAAACATTATTACAAGTATCTGTTTGCAGCCCTGTTTTCACTCTCTTTGGGTATATACCTAGAAGAGGGATTGCCAGGTCATATGGTAATTCTATATTTAACTTTTTGAGGAGCCACCATGTTGCTTTCCACAGTGGTTGCACCCTTTCACATTCCCACCAACAATACACTAGAGATCCAGTTTCTTTTCATCCTCTCCAACACTTGTTATTTTCCATTTTTTAAATAATAGCCATCCTTGTGAGCATCGAGTGTTATCTCATTGTAGCTTTGATTAGCATTTCCCTAAGACTAATGATGTCGAGCATCTTTTCATGTGTTTACTGGCCATATGTATATATTCTTTCGAGAAGTGTCTATTCAAGTCCTTTGCCTATTTTTTATCTGGGTGGTTTGTCTTTTTGTTGTTGTTGCATTGTGAAAAGTTCTTCATATATTCTGGATATTAAACCTTATCTGATATATAGTTTGCAATTATTTTCTCTCATTCTATAGGTTGTCTTTTCACTTAATTGATCATTTCATTCAATACATAAAAGTTTTTAATTTTGATGAAATCGAATTTATCATTTCTTTCATTGCTTGTGCTTTTGAATCCACTGCTGAATCCCAGGTCATGAAGATTTGTCCCCATGTTATCTTCTAAGAGTTTTACGGTTTTAGCTCTTATATTTGGTTCCTTGAGGAATGTTGTTGATTTTTGTATATGGTCTGAGGTAGGGGTCTGACTCCATTCTTCTGCATGTGCATATCCAGTTTTCCCAATATCATTTGTTGAAGAGACTATTCTTTCCCCACTGCATATACTTAGCACCCCTGTCAAAAATCAATTAGGAGGGACGGATGTGGCTCAAATGGTTGGGCGTCCATCTCCCATATGGAGGGACCTGGGTTCGATCCCTGGGACCTCCCGGTAAAAAAAAAAAAAAAAAAATCAATTAGCCACAGATATGTGGGTCTATTTCTGGACTTTCAATTCTCCACTGATCTGTCTATCTTGTACCACCCTGTTTTGATTACTGTCTCTTTGTAATATAATTTGAAATTGGGAAGTGTGAGTCCTCCAACATTGTTCTTTTTAAAGGTGGTTTTGGCTATTCAGGGCCCCTTGCAGTTTCACACAATTTTGAGGATCAATTTTTCCATTTCCACACACACACAAAGAAAGGCTGCTGGAATTCTAATATGGATTGCATTGACTTTGTATATTGCTTTGGGTAATATTGACGTATTAATAGTAACTCTTCCAAATGATGAACATGGGGTGCCTTGACATTTATTTAGATCTTCTTTAATTACTTTCAGCAGTGTTTTGTAGTTTTCAGAATACAAGTCATTTGTATCTTTAGTTAAATTTATTCCTAGATATTTTATTCTTTTAAATGCTAGTATAAATGGAATTGTTTTCTTAATTTCCTCTTCTTATAGTTCATTGTTAGCCTATAGGAACACGATTGAATTTTGCTTGATCATTTCGTGTTGAGATACTGAGACCCTGACTCTCCCCTCCCTGGCATTCCTCCCAATAATATTTCATCAAACCCTCAAATGTCCACCTCTGAAATCTGCTGTAATTGCTCTTGGAACATTGAATTCGATATGAATTATGTGCCCAGAATTCCTCACAGTCTGTGGCCAATCTGACTTGCACTCTTAGTGTTTCAGCCAGCTCTCACTCTTTTCCGTACCTCACTCCCTTTAGCATTGCTTTCAAAGGTTCATATGTTGTTTCTTACCAGTCTATCCATGAACAGGAACTTGCTAGACCTCTAACAAGGTTTGCAGTCAGAAGAATTTGTGGTACTCTACACAATTAAAAAGTAGCAGTTGCAATTCTCACGCCATTTGGAGAACATTTACTAAAAAGTGCACTCATTTCATTTGTTATGAAGAATGAGAAACATTGACTGAGGGTCCATAGAAATAACCATTATGAATCAGGGTGAGTTCAGCCAAAGGCTGAGTATTGTTGGACAATAAAGAAATTCAGTTAACCGGTCTGAAAACTTGCCAAGCATGGCAGGCATGTAATAGAGCATTAAGAAGGTTGAGAAATCTTTGTAAAGTGTAAAAAGACTCAGTGATGATCAGATTTGGGGGTCTTTAATAATATTAATTTCTAAAGCCTACCACTTAAAGTACTATTAATCATGTCTTGGATCTTAACAGATGAGACACAAATATGACAAGGAATATGACTACTGTTTCACTCTATTTTGCCATAGCTACTTAAAGGAACAGACTTCTTCCTATTTGATTCATGTCATTTATTTTGAATCATTGTCTCTCCAGTTAGCAAATGGTAGCAATAATACTTGTATGCATTGAATAGAATTATTGAAAAATATATATGACATTATCAGAGAGTACCATTTTTATTGATTTCATCCCTTATGTCTCACAAATGACAATGGTAGGAGTTTTGATGTCACATTGGGTGATTGGATAGTCAAGACGTACATTATGGCTACAAAAATAGGATGTAGAAACTATTGTAAGGTCCAAACCACCTGTCCTAAGTAATTTCCTATCCTCTTTCTCCTCCCTTACAGTCTTATTATTCCACCTGGCCTCCCATCAGTTACTTTCCAACCCTTTGTCCTTTCTCCTCAGTCACCGTGTGCTTCAGTTTTCTGCCCCTCCCACCCCCCGCACTGACTGAAGGCTTGATCACCTACTATAAGTCCAATTTGCCAGACCATTGCTCAACATAGACAGCATCTGGCTACTTGTGCAAGGGAAGGCAAGCTGGAATTATCTTTGGAAAGGAGAATAAGTTAAGAAAATGCATGTAGAGACTAGGGTGAATATCAATATATTAGAAAGGAATTGTCCTTGTGAGAATTATCACTCTGACCAGATTTACAAATGCCATTTGTAAAGTTAAGATCACGAGCAAACTGTAAGGGCATGTAAGTAGCTCTGTGACAATATTAGAGCTACCAGTAGCTCTGGTCCCCTGAGGCTGGTAGTACTTGCTAACTAGTGTGTATTTCTTATTGACAAAGTTGGAAAGATGTTTTTTTTTAAAAAAAAAAAAACAAAAAACAAGAAAACACAGGTCTCTATTTTCGGTGGCAAGTGATAGGAACTCCACAGGGAGGGTTATCATTAGGGCTGACTGTGGTGACTTTACATGTCTGCAAATTCTTTGACACTCTTCCACCAAGAAGTGGGGTCTTTCTCCATGAATCTGAGCTGGTCTTAGTGACTTGCTCATAACCAACAAAATACAGGAAAAAGTGATACTGAATGACTTCTGAGGCTAGGTCATAAAAGGCAAAGGAGTTTCCACTAGTGCTTGGAGTCTTGAGCTACCAAGTAACATGTTGAGCAACATGAGAGAGTCATGTTGGAGGTCAGGCCCAGTCGAGCCTTCAGACACTAAAGCCAGCCCAGCATCTGACCACAACTCCATAAGAGACACCAGGTGAGAACTACCTGGACAAGTTCTTCCTCAGTTCCTGATACACAGAATCCTTGAACACAATAAAATTGTTCGTTTTAAGCCACTATGTTTGGGGTACTTTGTTACGTAATAATACTAAGTGGAACAATGGTGATCAACAGTCATCACTGAATGTGGCAAACAGGGTTTTCTGGTCACTGATGTGACCATGGCATCCAGCTCTCCAATCATCTTTGCAGGTGATCAGGACTGATACAGCTTTCTACACACATCACCTCTATACTATTGAAGACAGAATGCCAATTTCAAGAGCATTTGATCAAGCAACACTAGTTGACAATGCAGCAGTCTAGTTTTCCAATAATATCTGGCAGCACCAGATTTACAGACAATGAATCCAGCTCTTCAGAGGTGAAAAGACATTATGATCTTCATCACCACTTGAACAAACAGCAATTCTACATTTTATAATCTTCATGATTAGATATTTTTTGTCTCAACAGTATATTTCTCAGAATTTTTGGAGGCATGGAAGTGGGTGACCATAACTCCCAGACCAGATAGTGTCATCATGTGTAAGGATCCACCCTAGTGGCAGTGGTGACTGAGGTTTCTGCTGAAAAAGAATCCTTCAGAGCCTCAAAAGACTTTTCAGTAGAAGGATTAGAGGAAAGTTACACAAAAAACATGTGCAAATAAATGAACACAAATCATGTTATGGGAAATTAATATTTTGCAGTTTAATTGTCAGTGTCCTATACCGGATGTTAGCCTGTGAAATACCAGTCATAGTATTTCTAGTCATAGAACTTTACATGAGTCCTTAACAGTGGTTTTAACTATTTGAGTTCAAAAGATCCTTTAAGAATCTGAGCACTGTGGAGTCCTCCCTCAGAATGATAGACATCTGCACATTCACATCCAATTTTTAACACTTTTTGAAGGACCTGTGGACCTCCTAAAATCCATTCATGGACAACATAGGAATCCATAGATTCCAGTTTGGAAACTTCCATTGCATAGGTTAAGCAACTTAAAGAAAATAAGGGATTATAAAGCAATGGATGAGAAAGGATTTTAATTTGAAAAAATAAAATATAGGTAGTCATATACCCTTCCTAATATCTTAAAAAGACATTCTGTTCAACTGAGCAAGCAGCTTCGGGCCTGAGGCACGTGCTCTGGTGGAGAACGGCTCCCCACCTGGCCAGCAAACTCGGTCACGTTAATTGTTGAGATGGTGTGACAGAGGTCACAAGTTTACCCTTATACTCAACTGAAATTATAAGCCAAAGCATTTGTACTATACTTTCTTAAACCATTGATGTTCATATCCATCAAATGCATTTATCCAATGATACTGGTTTTTTGCAAGAAGTGTAGATGAAAACGTTGTGAATTGGTTAAAAATAAATGCTGAACAGCTGATGTTTCCTGAAGCTTATCATCCAGAATTGAATGATCAAATGGAAAAATTACTTTTAAAGCTTCATCTTTGGTGAAATAGAAGAAAATTGTGCTCTCACATTCCTTCATGACACCTAGAAATGAATCATTCCTACCTTCTATTCACCTTTTATTGCTTAAAACCAGATAAAAATAAGTCAAGTGAAAGAGTGACAAGTGAGCAAGTCAGATGCATAACCTCCTTAGTAAATATTATAAATCCAGGAAGGGCAGGTGGAAATTTAAATCTGTATATTTCCCAGAAGGAAGCATAAATCTTTCTGTTCAGATAGCCTGTGCTAGTCTGCATTGATGAGGCTATTTTCAGGCAAGACTATGGAGAAAGTGATTCTGTTTAAATAAAAAACAGCTGGTTGCTTAAAGGGTAAAGACTTTGTTTTGGGAGATGAAAAAGTTTTAGTAATGGAGGTGGTGATGGGAGCACAACATTGTAAAATTAATTAATGGCACTGAATTGTGTACTTTAAAATGGTTAACATAGCAAATCTTAGGTTTTATATATATATATAACCTCAATAAAAAATTTTAAATGCAGCTGGAGACACTGCTAACTCCCCAAGTCAATTGGAAACCATATATTGACTTAAGACAGGAATAATTTTAAAAATATAGGAAGGTAGCAGCAAGGAGGAGATGCTTCTGTAAAAACAAAGCAGAAATCAGCAATATATTCAGAGGAAACCTCAACAGAGCATACAACTTTTTTCAAAATTAACTCTGGGTTTTAACCACGCAATTAACCTACTTTGAGAGTCAACTTTCTTGAGGAAAAATAAGTGACATCCAAATGTCTTGTGGATGTTTGATGAGAAGCATCCTCTCTTTTTAAAATTCAAGTTAATGCTTTAACCACTTTTCCCTGTGTTCTTTTAGATTTCCCCTATGTATTTTCCCATTAGGATATAATTATTATAGGCACTAAATTTAACTAGGAAAGAGTAGACTTAGAACTAGAAAATGAATACTGATTTCAAATGAACTCTCAGGCACTATGGAACCAACAGGGTTTAACCTCTCCAAGACCAAGGTATTACAATTTTTGTTGAACATTCAAAGGATCACTGAAATAACTATAAGTTATTTCACAGGCCTTAAGGCTCATCTCAAATTTGGTTTGAGATGAGCCAACTGATACCAGCCCAAAGCCAGAATTTTTTTCTTTTTTACAAATCAATTTTATTAATACATATTAATAAAGCATAAATCCATCCAAAGTGTACAATCAGTGGTATTCAGTATAATCACATAGTTGTGGATTCATCACTTCAATAATTTTAGAGTAGTTTCATTATTCCAGTAATAATAATAATAATAATAATAAACAAAAAACAAACAAAACTCATCACCTCTCAATCTCTGTTTTCCCTGCCATATATAGCTGCTATTCTGTTTTCTTCTCTCTAGTTTATTTGTATTTATATTTTGTAAAAGCAGTTCTTAAAAAAAAAACAGCCATATATGCAATATTACCCATATTCGTATTTTACCTGAGGTTTCACTACGTTATACAGTCCCATGTTACATTTTTTAGCTTTCTTTCTAGCAACATAAATGTCCTTAGGCTTTCCCTTTCAACCACTGTCATACCCATATAATAGCTCTACTAGTCACAAACAGCATGATGTGCTCTCACCATTTCCATTCATTTCCAAAGATTTACAAACAACCTTTTTTACAAATTCTGCACAGATTAACCCTCAGCTTTCCATTCTCTACCCTCATTCTATTTTCTGGTGACCTATATTTTAATTATTAATTCCATGAGTTTACGTAATATATTTAGTTCATAATAGCACAATCATACAGTATTTGTCCTTTTGTATCCAAAGCCAGAATTTTTGAGGGAGAACTTTGAGCATACATTTAAAAAAATAAATATTGGAAACATATAGGTCACATATATTTTTTAAAACCAGTTTCTCAGCTAGTATGTCAAAGCACACAGGTGTGCCTCAGGTGGGTTGGAGGGATGTAGAGATGTTGATTCCTGCCACCTCAGGATGCCCATGCCTCCATACAAATGTTATCATTTTATATGTATACAATAATGTGGAAAGTAAGGGAGGCACTGTTTTCTTCAAGCAAGAAAGCAAATGAGTAACCCATGGTTTCTCCAAATAGAGACAAGTCCAGACAAGTAGAACCCATTTTTATATTTTTATGATACCCTTATGGACCTCAAAACATCTAGTCAGTCAAATTTGGATTGTATGGTCCCAAGAGACTAGCCCTGTCCACATTCTCTGTAACTAGGTCTTCTTTGTTTAACGGCATAAATTCAGATTATCTACATAATATCCCCATAAATAAATTGGCATATGTATATGATCTATTAATTTTTCTACAGTAAGTCAGTCTCCTTTAATGGTCATATCTTGATCTGACAACCTTAGCACATTAAATGAATATTCCTTTGTTTCCTTATTAATTCAACATAGTCATCTTAGAAATATATCTTCATTTCCTCACTGTTGTATCTATTCTAAAGAGACCAAGAAATAAGATCTATGATCTGGATACTGAAATATGGCATAAAATGGGCACTTAGAAAACACAATTTCAGAGCTAGAATGGACCCTAGTTTTCCGAATAAGGAAATTGAAGTCAGAAAAGCTAATGAATAGTGGGTCAAAACTAGAGCTCAGATGTCCTGACTTCCATTGTCTCTACACATAAATAGAGGTAGATAATATAGATAATCGGTCTATAGATATAGATGCTCATTCTCCCTTCTTGGTGTTGGCTTCCTTTTTTGTTTTTTTGTTTTTGTTTTGTTTTTATTTTCTCCATTAGTTACATCTTCCAGTTTTAGATCAAGTCCTTGTTTGGTCAAAATAAATTCTGCAAAAAAAAAAAAAAAAAAGAGAGAAATTCAATAAAAACTAGCTTAAAATACCAAAAGGAAATTCATTGTCTCATATAATTGATAAGTTGACGAGCTCATGGACCTGATCTAGGGCTTCAAAGAATTCATTAGGAATGGTCTGTCTTTCTCCATGCAGTGTCAGAAATGACCAGCAGCAGCTCCAGCCTTAGATTTTACCAGCTAACCAGTCCAATAGAATGTTGCTATTTCCAATAGCCACAAAAAGTCCTGGATTTGACAATGACTGGTCTGCCAAGGACTTTGATGCAAAATTTTAAAATTATAATATGTATTGTTCTACTAATATTTGGGAAATCAGGAAAAATAAACACTAATATGTTGTTAACTTACTTTTTTAAATGAGTTGAATAGTAGAAACACTTTACCTATTTTATTTAATCATTCATTTAATATGTATTTGAACACTCATTGAGTACCAGGCTATATGATTCTCTGCACAGTTTCAAGAATTCTAGTTAGAAACAACTTGCTATTGCCCACCTCTAAGTGCCAAATGTGTAAAATTAATTGGAGTGCTTGTTATTAAAGCTCTGGTTTATTAAGAATGCTAAATTTAAAATGTTAAGTTACATCGTGACATTTTTAAAAAACGCTTTATTTATTTATTTATCCCATCCCCACCCCCCATTGTTTTTGTGCTTGCTGTCTGCTCCCTGTGTGTTCTTCTGTGCCTGCTTGTCTTCTTTTTAGGCGGCACCAGGAACCAATCCTGGAACCTTCTGGAGTGGAGAGAGGAGCTCAATCTCTTGTGCCACCTCAGCTTCCTGGTCTGTTGGGTCTCTGGTTGTCTCTCCTTTGTGTCTCTTTTTGTTGCATCATCTTGCTACGCCAGCTCTCCACGCAGGCCAGCACTCCCACGCAGGCCAGCACTCCTGCACGGGCCAGCTCGCTGTGCAGGCCAGCTTGTCTTTCACCAGGAGGCCCTGGGAATTGAACCCTGGACCTCCTATATGGTAGATGGGAGCCCAATTGCTTGAGCTAATCCATTTCCCTACATTATGACATCTTAACCTCCCTCACCCATCATTTATGACCCATCAAAAACTTTTCTCTAATCTACTAACAAAAATATTTCTTTTGTCCACCACCTAAATCCAATCCTTCATCATCTCTCTTCTAGGTTAGGGCTATAAAGTTTTCATTGGTCTTCATTCTGTCTCTTTTCAATCCATTATGCCTACTGTTGGGGATAGTTGAGGGAGCTTTGATAATTGAGAGAGCCTGAGACCATGTCACCCTCTGCTTTAAAACTCTTCCACAGCTTCCCACTGCATTTGAAATAAAACCAAACCTTTACCATAACCTAGTAGACCCTGAATGGTCAGGCCCTTGTCTACCTTTTCATTTTCTTCCCTTATTGGCTCCTTCCTGACAACTACCATATTCTCATGTACCTTCATTAAGGTTTCCAATACCCTGAGCTTGGAGCTGGTCTGGTTCCTATCTTGTAGCCATCATACATGTTCTTCCCTCTACACGGAATGTTTTTCCACCGGATTTTCACATGGCTGGCTCTTTCAGGTTTAATGTCACCATGTTGCCATGTTGCCCAACTCCAATGAGTACCTTTCATATCTTCAGAATTGTGCTAACCACCAGTCCACAACAACAAAGCGGTCCTCCGATCTTGAGGTTCCTTCTGTTGGGTTCTCTCAAAGCATCTTGGTCTCTGCCTCATAATTCTTATCACAATTTGTAACCATAAATTTTTTTATTCATTTGTTGGTCTTCCCCATCCAACTATGCTTTGTAAGGGTAGGGAATTTACTTTTTTTTTTCACTGTAATAGACAGCATTTGGCACAGAGAATGATACATGGTAACATTTCATGTATATTTGTTTAATGAATGAACAAATTCTTCCACCTGTAAAATTCTATGACTCAAATCATAGAAGGTGTGGTAGATTGAATTACATACCCCAATTTAGACATGTTCTTAACCTGCATACTTGTAAGGGTGAATCCATTATAAATAGGACCTTTCAATGGTATTTTTTTTTTTTGTTAAGATGTGGCCAACTGAAACAGGGTGGACCTTAATCTAGATTACTGAAGGCCACAGGGAGAAGCCAGAAGTCAGTAGAAACCTGGAAGAGAAAGGAGATGATATCACCATGTGACATGAGGCAGGGATTCAAGTCAAGGAACACCGAGAACTGCAATAAGCCAGCACCAGAAAGCTACCAGGCCTGGGAGGAAAAAAGCCTTCTAGCCTCCAAAACCATGAGATAATAAATTCCTGTTGTTTAAGCCAAAACCAGTTTCTGATATTTATGAAAGCAGCTCAGGTGAACTAAGATAGAAGGAAAGGCCAAATCATAATTAGGCCAAGGGATCCATAAATTTCCTTTAAGGCACAGACATTTTCAGTTCCCAGGAAGATAGAGAAGGCAAAGCAATTAAATGAAAGATTATCACTGCTTTACCCAATGAACATACAGAAACAATTGACGTCTCCTTCACTGATGAATCTCCAGAACATACTGCAATGTTTGGCATATAGTAGGTATTTAGCACATATTTGTTGAATGAATAAATCCATATCTGGGGCAAGTATCCCATCAATATCCACTCCTGACTCCTGAAACAAAATGGGGAGATGGTGATACCAGATCTGCATCTATCACAGCATGCACTGAGAGTGGAAGCAGCCAGATACCCACTTTTTGTCTGCAGCAACATTTGGCATAGCACTAACAGTCAGAGGCTATGCCAATTCAATTACAGAAATGTACTTAGCCAAGAACTATATAACTAAATAGAGCCTTCTTCCTGTGGCCTAGAAATACAGTGTCTACAGAAGACAAACCCAAGGAGAGAAATACACCGAGATTGCTCCATGGTGTGCCCTGAACACCAACATAAAACATGGGCGATGACGCTCAATCCAATTTGCTCACCTGCTCAATCATTTAGCAGCCGCCTTGGAATTCATAGGAATCTAGAATACGTGAAGAACTGAATAATTCCTTCATTTGTGAAATGTATTAAATGAGAAAAATCAGACTGAATTATCAAATGAGATTTACTCTGCCATGCACTGCTTATTTATTCAACTCATTATGTTATCTTTCCTAAGTGTTTAAGACTTGCAGATTAAAGGAGAAGCATGAGATATTCCATTTAAGTGATAAAAATTACTGGGTATTGGGGAGTGGGTGTAACTCAGTGGTTGAGCACCTGCTTTCTATGTACAAGGTCCCGGGTTTAATCAGCAGTACCTCCTAAAAAAAAATTACTGAGTATATTAAGTGAGGGAGGGGAGAGTTATATAATATTAAGAAAAAGGAGAGGGATAGAAAATACAAGAAGTTATTTCAAATAACTGCAAATGACACTTAAGTTAATTCCAAAGTCCTCAGCATCACTGTATCCAGTGTCTCTACCAGGCACCAAGCCACTCGCCATTCAACCCATTGGAAACAGAAAGGCACTCTTACAGACTACTCTACTATTAAACTAGATGGGTATCCGAGATTTTCTGAAATAGTTGTTTTGGAGCTTCATTTTTATCACATCCTTATAATATATTCTCCTGATGATTAAGTATCATTTAGGCATCTGTTCAAAACAAACCATTTTCTTAATTTAAATGTGGATCCCTTGGAACAGGGTGGGAAGAGGGGGTTCCATAATGGACTCCTTCAGACACAGGTTCAAATTAGGAAGTAAAGCATGTCTAAACACAGACTAAAAGCCACATAAGTGTACAGTCTTATGAAAGCTCTCTGTAGTTATGCAATTCTCTTGCAAGATAAAGAATGTTGAAAATGCTCTCACTGTGGAATAGGATTGTGTTTGCCCAGTGACACCAGCTCCTCAGCTCTTATACAATAAATCTAATCTCACCAAATGTTTCTTAAATGCATCATTCTAAAAGAAAAGAGAGCTTCAAAAGAGACATGCCCCAAATAAACTAGTTCAATATTCACAATACTTTAATATGTACAAATTTTAAAAGATGTGAAATATAGGTCAGGATGAAGGAAAGTTATAAAAGATGAAGATGTTTTGGACATACTGGTCTTTATTTGCTGCTCTTCTGACCATCTGTCCTTAAGTCCTCTCTCCAGAATCTAACTTACAGTCATGGAGCAAGATTTTAAGGCAGGGTTACCTCAAGGACTATTGTTTTACCAATATGGGGTAATTGGGGTTTAAAAGATCAAAGTGCTAAATGATTTCCGAGGTGAGCTTCATTGTCCACATTCATGCTTTGAATAACGGAGAGATGCCCAATCTCCCTGGAGGTCTCCTTCCCATCTCAGTCTATTATTGTACCACCCTCCAAAATGGATCACCTTTACTCTGCCAGGCACAACCCAGCAGATGAGGGCCTCACAAATAATTACTTCCAATCTTGCTGGGCATTAAACAAGCAAACAAAATTGGACTCTAAAAATTAATTTATTAGAGCAGAGAGACTTCCTTGGAAATGAGCCTTTCTTTGGAGTCTAAGAGTCAGAGGAATTTGAATGTATCTTCTCCAATTTCCAGAGCTTTGTGGCCTTGGGTAACTTACTGAACTTTTAAGGTTCAATTTCCTCATCTATGAAAATGAGATAATTACATCTACCTCTTAGGATTGGTATAGGGTTTAAACAAGAAGGCATGTTTAAATGCTCATATACAGCCTGGCAAGAAGTAGGTGTGCTATAAATGTTCTATTCGTATCTCCTCTAGACTTGCATTAGAATAGCTTGGTTGTGTATCTAGCCAAGTCACTATATTGAAAGCACTTGGAAAGGGAAAACCATCTCTTATTTATCTTTGAATCCCCATTCATTCATTGTGCAATGTTTGCGCAAATTAAATTATAAATGCATTTTAAATAAAGCCAAACATTTGCCATTGGATATTGACATCTATAGATATATGACTAAAATAATTTAGCTTTATTCCCAGACTACAGCTGGTTGCAGGTTAATTAATTCCAATATGTGATGACTCTCACCCTCCATCTCAAACTGCACAACATTGTATGACCTTTTTTGCAGCAATTTCTTCTATTACCCACCCAAGGCCTCCCTTTTCCTTCCCCCATCCCCAAATCCCTTAGAACAGTTTAGGTGTTTGTCTTGAAATTCCAGTTACTCCTCCTGTATTAGTCAGCCAAAGGGGTGCTAAAGCAAAGTACCAGAACTCTGTTGGCTTTTATAAAGGGTATTTATTTGGGGTAAAAGCTTACAGTCACAAGGCCCTAAAGAGTCCAACACAAAGTTACTTCCTCACAAAAGGCCATAAAGAGTAAGTTACTTCCCTCACCAAAGACTGTTGCCACATGTTGGAGCCAGATGGCTGCCTGTCTGTGCAAGAGTTCAGCCTTCCTCTTTCTCCTAAGGCTCTATGGTCCCAGGTCCTTCCATTCTCACCTGTAGGCTAGCATGAGGTTTGTCTCTCTCCCCGGGGCTTGTTTCTTTCCGGGCTTTCTCAGCTGTTCGGGGCTCTGGTCTCTTTGGCTGCAAACTATCAGGCAAACAGCTTGGCTCTCCCCCTGGGGCTCCAGAGTCCAAAACTAAACTGTGTGTTCTCCTTCTCCATGTATTTATTTCCTTTTGAGAGTCTGTTTTATCGCCACCAAGGGGGTGGGGATTCAACCACGCATACCTTAATGATGTGGTCAAATAAAAGCTCTAATCTTGATTTAATAAAATAAAAATGAAACCTCTGAATCTAATGCAATCTAATATGCCCAGGGGAACAGACCAGTTTACAAACACAATCCAATATCTATTTTTGGAATTCATAAGCAATACCCAACTGCTATACCTCCCAACTCTCCTTCCTTTTCCTCTCCTAAGTCCTTCATGGTACTTCTGCTGGAAAGACAACTGAGCTCTTAGTCACAGTTCCCATTTTGTTTCCTGGGGCTCCTTGATCCTCTTTTTTTCAGTCTCATCCCTCACCCCATGCCACAACTCAGACTTATAATAAATTCCAATAGAAATTTAAATAGATATGTCCTTGCCTTCTTAACTAGAGGTCTCCACACAAGATATAAACGTTTTGATGCCTTGGGATGCCCCCTGGACTACTAAGATGAATCAGGCTGTTTGCCCTTCTTTAAATGACTCCAGACAAATATATGCTTTTAGTTTTATGCTTGTTTTTCTATAATTTTTACCCCTTCTTTCTTTGTCAGTGTACTAGTAGTTATTTTGTATTATTTTCTCTAGCTTCTTTCTATTGCATCTGATTTGCAGCTTACCTACTGGGTTGGGGGGCAACAAACAAACACTTTCATACTGGTTAGATTATGTCTAGAGCTCAGAATAAGCTTTAGCACCTGGACTTTTTAAGGCTGCTTTGAATTCTCAGTAACCTTTTTGTCTTAATGGATTATTTTCTATTTCCTGAGACCTGAGATTACTTTGTTAAAAAACCTCTGGATACATGAAGGGGTTTTATATTAGCATTGTTGTTGACAGGAAGTAGTGGAGCTGAATCAGCAAACTGATATGTCCTCTAAATCAGTATTAAATAATGTCTTGTGACAATACATAGAGACCGTGGCTACTGGAGGTGCCCATTGCCAAACTGCATTACAAAACCAAGCCTTTAATTCCTTCTGACTATTAAGTATTCCACTGAGTATGTGTGTGATAACAAAGTAGAGGATATTTTTTTCCAGGGTTCTGCCAAATCCCAGCTTGTATTTAACACTTTGGCTGAGCACATTTCCCCCTTTCTGTTTCATTTGGATGAATTTTGCTTTTTGGCTTCCTGTCATATGAGGTTATGTTTACAGAAAGGCCATGTTTTATAGTGTCTCTTCTTTGGGTAGAAGGAATTTCACAGTCTACTGTTAGCCTAATTAGTAAGTAAAGCTGCTTAGGTACAAGCTGCTATGGAAACATCAGATACTACATTATGTCAGACTATCGTTTTTATTGACATTGAGAGAAAGTGGACCTAATATCTAGGAAGAATTAAAAACAAGATCCTTTACTAAATTGGCATGACATTTAAAATTTGAAGTGAGTAGAAGTCAGTTTCTTGAAGGAGAAATATATATTCTTTTGACAGCTAACAAGAGAATAAGAAACCTGAAAGAAAAAATATTTAAAATTAGGTCCGTACAGTTGCTGAATCTACCTTTGTTTCTGTTCAATTTACTCTTTTAGAGGGCTACAAAACCTGTATGCTCAAAAAGCGTCTCTGTGTGGGTTTGTGAGAAACTGATCATTAACCCACAGAGCAGAGAAGCAGCCAATGGTGTTTGCAATGTTTCAGTACATTTATAATTGGTACTTTGGTTAAGATTCTTTTATTTGCAAGCAACAGAAACTGACTCTAGCTAATTCAAGTAAAATAGGGGAGCTTATAAAAAGGGTTGCTAACAAAATCAAATGAAGAGCAGGATACATAGACCTTGAAGAGGACAGAAATCAGAGCAGATCCAGGGACATCTTCAGGGATGGTTGCTCAGGGACCTTTTCTCTAGGACACTCTCATTAGAAGACTTAGTTTTAAGAATGTTCAGTTTCTGTAACTCTCAATTCATTTACAAATGCCTGAGAAAAAAATATCCTATTCCCCCATTCACAATTAGCATTTCTACCCTTGGAATAACAGGCATTGCCAAGGAATATGGGATGGTAATATGGGCAGGGCCACTTGGAGAATCATTGTGAACTGAGCAGCACCCCCCTTTGCATCTACTATTATTGACGAGCTCACAGTTCAGGCTCTTAATTCATGTGGCTATAAGTAAAATATTGTTTTTCCTATATTTTTACATTCTGAAATAATTTCAACACTATATTAAGTATGTACAGCATGCCAGGAAGAAAAGAAAACTCCAGGTATAAAAAGATACACTCTTGCTCAAGTAGTGGATACAGGTGTGTAAATAATAGAAATAGCATCATAGCAGATATAATACACATTAGTGCATATTAGGAAGTTATTTAAAGTTTTGAAGAAAAGCAATAATATGTTTACTCCTGAAGATGTCAGGGAAAGCTGTCAGAGGAAAGAGTGCCGGGTTGAGTGTTGAAGGATAAGTAAGAATTTACTGTGAAACAGGGCAAGAAAGGCACACCCAATAGAGAAAATGGCATTTTTAAAGCATACAATATCTGCAAACGATAGAAGTAAGAGACAGGATGGCTTATTTGGGGGCTCCAAATAGTTCTGTATTATTGGAACTTTGGAATATGAAGGAGACATTGCAGAAAATGAATCTGAAGACAAAAGCAGGTCCCTGACGTTTCTATTATGCAACATTAAGGTGAATGGACTTGATACTTTAGGCAATGGAGAGTCACTAAAGGATTTATGATTTGGGGGATTTACATGGTCAAGTTTGGTTTTAGAAAGACCACTTTAGCAGCAATGTGGAGAAAAACTTGAAGAGAAGAAGATGAGGTATATGATAGCCACAAAAGAGCAGATGAGGTAGATAATTAGGCTTTGAAGTAAGGTAGTGGTAGTGGGAATGGAGAAGAGAAATGAAACTGAGCTTTTTAATGGAATCAGCAGATCTTAGAAATCATTTGGGTATGAGGAATGAGGAAGAAAGGGATATCCAGGGAAATTCAATCTTATTTTTCAGGCAACAAGCTGGATGGTAGGGCAACAAACTAAAATAAAGAATTTAAGAGAATGTTGAAACCAGTCAGAGGCCAGATGGATACATGGGTCTACAATCAAGGGAAGAGGAAAAGACTAGAAATACGTATTTCTGAGTGAACAAGATGATGTAGGAGTTCAAAGTGGGGGGCATTGATGATGTCTCACATATGGAATACTTAGATTAAGCAGAGTCCTTGGAATGGAACCCTGGAAACAACAATTAAGGACCAAGAAGAAGACTGAATTAGAAAATCTAGAATAATATGATGAAGAACAGAAAAGAGCAGAGTCACAGAAAGTAAACAGGGGAAAGGGAGGGGAGGTTCAAGAAAGGTTATGTATCAGTTAGGATTAGACTTAGCTGCAGGTTACCATTCTTTTTCACATAAAACAAATCTGGAGTTAGGCACCTGGTATTATTATGGTGGCTCAATGGCCATCTGGTTCTTTTTTCCTTCTACTCAGCTTCCTGATAATCCAAGATAGCTATCTTGGACTCAGTTCAAAACTCATCCCATTGGGAAGGAGGACATGACAAAGGAGGACATCACTACCACATTTTACACAATACTTTCACTTCCAATCCATTGGCAGAATTTAGCCATATGGTCACATCTAGCTTCAAAGAAGGCTGGGAAATGGATATTTTATCCTGGGCAACCATGAATTCTGCTGAAAATGGGGCTTTATTTTCCTGGGGAAAAAGAGGGGGGAATATGGACCCTGGGAAGCAACTGGAAGTCTCTGCCACACAGGAACTGGCAAACGATGACATAAACTGAAGAGAGTTCTTGTAAGATAAGGACTGAAGAGTACTCATTGAATTAGTCAGTGACAACTTTGAGCAAAGTAGTTTCTTGGAGTGGTGAGAAGGTAAGTCAAATTGCAGTAGATTGAGAACTGGCTGATGAGAAAAAATGAAGATGAGTGTAGATTCCACTTTCAACAAGTTGGGCTGTGAAAAGGAAGGCAAGAAGTAAGACCATAGTTAGCTCAGCTTCTTCATGAGGATGGAGCTCATGCAGACTCAGGACTAAGATTTTGATAGGCCAGTGCAAGCTGAAGCAGAGGAAGCTAGCCATCAGAAAGGAGAGAGTAGAGCAACCTCCTTCTAGAAACTGCTTCCCTCTACCATCTCCTCCCCAAACAGTTCCATCTATCCGAGAGAGGACATGTTCTTATATGACCCATTCACTGGTCAATGTTAATTGGTCAAGAGTAAATCTGATCCAAACTGAATCAAAGAATTCAACCCCATGAACTGCTTGCAAGGATGAGGAGTAGCCACTGATCAAGTGAGCCAATGCATCCCTACCATGGGATTTTTACACTTTATACCAGAGAAATAGTCAATCTCATTCCAGTGATTGAAATTATAAGCTGTAAAGCTTGTTGGCACCCATGGTTTTCATCACGTGTTGAAAAGCAGCCTGCAATGAGAAAGAAGAATGGAGCCAAGAGTTAGAGGAATGCAAAAATAAAAGACTGACAGAAAGATAAGAATCCTAGCAACCTGTAGATCCTTGCTTCTGGTTGTTCCTGAGACCCAGACAACATTCTTTCCCTTGAGATCTTTGAGATCATCAAGATACCTATAATGAAATTCCCCTTTCTACATAAGTGAATTCTAGCTGGGTTTCTGTCATTTATAATCAAAAGTGTCCAATTAATAGTAAGGGAAGCATGTTTATAAGCTTAAGGAAAAGAGCCAGGACAGTGGCTGAAGATAAAAAAAGACTGAGAATTTGAGAGTGTATCTGAGACAGCCATCCTGCTTCTGCCTGCCCACACATCCCTTTTGAGGTGACAGCCCCTGCCCACAATCCCTACTGTCCTTGTGACTTTAATCCCTGGCCACAGCTATTTAGATCAGGATGTCTTTCTAAGACCTAGTAAGAAAAGATGAGCTGGTCCAGTCAGATTCTTCTGTGGAGTTTGGGATTGAGATGTGTAGCAGTTAAGCTCATGAAGAGTCAGGGCTGAGACTTTGATGGGACATGTGCAAGCTGAAGCAGAAGAAATCAGCCTCAAGAAAGAGAATGGAGCAATAGAGCATTCCAACAGTGAGAAGCAGAGGTGACCGTGGGCCTCTGAGAGAGAGGGTGATGGAGGAGTAGTTGCCTTGATTCATGACAACCTGTATCACGTTCAAGAGTATGAAGTCTAGAATAAGTTAAATCTAGGTTTGAGCTCTGGCTTCCCTATCAAGTAGTGTGACCTTGCAGATAAAGTTCAATTTCTTTATCTGTAAAATGGAGCTAATAGTAATATCATCCTCATAAGATGTTGCTAGAATCAAAAGAAAGATGCAGGTGAGATGCTGAGCAGAAAGTCTGGCCTATAGTAAACTTACGATTAATGTCAATAATAATGTATAATACAATGCAACACAATTAAATTAAATATAACAGTAATATTTGATAATATGTAATATAATAATTACAGGATAATAAAATATAGTATATGTAATATAATAACTATAGAATAGTAATTGCTAAACTCTTCCCAGTTTCAATTCCCATCATTGCAGATCCTGTTCTCTTCATTCATTTCTCAATGAAATCTGCAAATTCCTAAAATAACCGTTCTGGGGATTGAACCCAGGACCTCATACATACAAAGCAGGCACTCAACCACTGAGTTACACCAGCTCCACATCTTCCCTTGTATTTTATCTGCTTAGACTGAGCTTTTGTTGCTGACTAACACAGAGTAAAATGGTCTGGATCACAGTTTCCAGGGTAAACCTGGACAGGTTTCTACTTAAACCAGCATTCAGCAATATTACCACCTCCCTCTTGCTTGAAACAGTCTATCTTCTTGGCTTCTATGACACTTCACTCTCCTGACTTCTTCTAATATGTCATACTTCCTCCTATTTAAAGACTATCAAATAGATGGCTCTTTGTCCCCCAGGAAATTGTAAGATCTACGAGATCAGTGACTGTTAGTGCACAACCTCGTATCTCCAGTGTCTAGCGGTCCCCATTCAATAAATATCTGCTCTTACGTGGATTTTATGAACCTCAAACAAAGTGATGCCTGCAATAATGTCCTGAAAAAGATAAAACAACACTTAGATATGATTACATATATTAAAATATGTTTTGCTTCTTGAACAAATGCATCTCTTTCTTTTCATTATATTAGCTTTTGATTGTTTTTCTAAATGGTGAAATTTTTATTTCTATAAAACAATCATAAGAGCCATGCTATTAGTATTTATTTAACTTGAATTAGATATTACTTTTGTCATAATAAAATTATGTCAGAATAGATGAGAGTGATATTTTTAATGGATTCTTTGAAATTTCTTCTTTCCTCCCTTTAAAAGTCAGCTTTCCAGAAGCATATACTTTTCCTTTTTATATGCTGATATAGTTAAGACATAATGTTTGTAATCTAAGCATCTTTTAAAAAATAAAAAATATATATTAAAAAGAAAAGACATAATGTTAAACCCTTTCCTATCAAAAGAGATTTTTTAAATTATCAGAGGTCTCTTGGAAAACATTTCCGATAACTTCTAATGTCGTGAAAACTGCATCATCATCTTCATAATTATTACGATTGTATCCACTAGCAAAATTTTCCACTTATATGGAAAAGTATGTCCATGGCTATTTCTCTATCAGTACTTTGAACTTCATCTATTTTTCATGCTGCTCTCTTCCTCCCAATGCATATTTTCTTTTGTCCTTAAATCACTAATGAAAATCACATTTAATTTTGTATGTGAACTAATTAGCCAAGGCATTACTTTCTGCAAACATCATATTTTTTCTTGATATTTTTATTTCTTCCACATAATTGCATCTTAATTTGGGAAGGTTAACATGCTCCATCATGGGGTAAAATGAGATAACAATCCCAACTCTTTATCATAATTTTTGTGCTCTTTTTTAAAAAATTTTGGAACCAGGTGTGTTTGGGTAGATATCTTTCAGATTAATAATAGGGATCTAGTCAATCCCTATGTCTCCAAGTTCAAATTATCACCATCTTAGACATAACAGAAACAACGATCTATACAGAAAATCAGATTAAGAAGTCAACTCTTAATCTGTGAGTTGGCCTCCCCACTGATTTTTTTATTCTTGAATCTGGATGTCATCTAGCAATACAATGTCTATTTGTTGTGAAAATTGCACATTTGTGCATCACCTTATTAAAATTGCTTGTGTGTAACCAATAAAAAATAAAATAAACAAAAAGAAATAAAAAAGACAGCACAAAAAGAAATAAAAAAAAAAACATAAAATTGGTTGTGTGTCTATCATTCTGAAAGTGTTTCCTACATGTTAGGGAAGCATTGCTCTAGTTTTATGTTGTCTTCCCCTGTCAGAATACACTATACTTATAATTAATCTCTGGCTTCAAGTCTACACAAAGTGAACAGACAGTTACACAGATTTTCTATTGCATCTGATCATGGTAGACAGCCAAGCCAATAATTGAGACCCAAAATAACTGCGATCTTTTCGTTAATAAAAGAAATAGCTTGCATTTTTTTGCTCGGATTTTCTAAGTACTTCAGCTGTCCCCATACATTTGCCTATGTAGATTTACCCTTTAAGAATATGTTTCTTTCCTGTTATTTTCCAAGGCAAACATTATAATCTAACTTCTAATAATGTTATACTGTTAGGATTTAGGGTTTTTTCTTTTTATAAGACTTTATGATGCATCTTACTAGATGCTATTGTTTGATAATTCATCCTAATTAAGTGTCATAAAATGCTGCTGTATTAATCAGCCAAAGGGGTGCTGATGCAAAATACCAGAAATCAATCGGTTTTTATAAAGGGTATTTATTTGTGGTAGAAACTTACAGTTACCAGGCCATAAAGCATAAGTTACTTCCCTCACCAAAGTCTATTGCCACGTGTTGGAGCAAGATGGCTGCCGATGTTCAGCCTTCCTCTTTCTCTTAAGGTCAGGCTCTGTAGGCTGTGTCTCTCTCCCCGGGCTCGATTTTCTCCCTGCTCAGCTGCTTTGTTCTTGCCACAAGGCCAGCTGTAGACTATCAGGAGAACAGCTTGTCTCTTTTCCCAGGGCCTTCTCTCATTCCTCACGACCAAGCTTCTCTGTGTCCTTACTTCCCTGGGCTCCAGCTCAAAAAATCCAACCTCCCTTCTCTGCAGTGCAGTTTCTCTATGAGTTCCTGCCCACCAAGGGGGCAGGGACTCAACGTCCTACTGACGTGGCCCAATCAAAGCCTTCATCATTATTTAATCAAGTAAAAGTAAAACCTCTGAATCCAATACAATATAATGTGCAAACAGGCCAGTTTACAAATATAATCCAATATTTATTTTTGGTATTCATAAATAATACCAAACTACTACAACTGCCTTCATTTTATTTTTCATTTTCTTAAAATAATTAACTTGACTATTCTGTACACCGGGCATTTGCAAGTTCCCCCTCAAATCCAGGCCATAACAGGCAGGGAAATTCATGCAGAAACTCATTTAGATCATGGCCCTCAAAAAAAAACAAAACAAAACAACAAAAAACTGCCCTAATGTAAAACCATTGATTTTTAAATTATCAAATACTGTGTATACATCTCTGGTGCTTACACCATAACTTGATCTTTCTTCAATCTCTGATCCTCTAGACTAGGTCAAGTCACCTCATTATATGTTGTTATAATACTATGTTCTTTTCTTATATAACTTTTATCTCAATTTGAACTTACATTTTTCTAAGATTAGTTGATTAATGTCTAAGTTTCTCTGTAAACTTCATACAGGCAAGGCATGCATTAATCAAAGTAAAGGCTAAGATACTATAACAAAGAGAACTCAAATAATGTGCCTTGTACAAGTTGTGAGATTATTTCTTTCTCATATGACACTCCAAAGCAGGACAATCCAGAGCTGGGGAATAATTCTGCTTTCCTCAACACATAGCATCCATCTCTGAGTCAAGAAGGCTGCCACATTCTTGTCATCACTCAGTCAATGGGAATAGGGAATGAGCCAGAAGAGAACAAACTCAATTATTTTAAGGGTGAGAGCCCAAAGTAGCAAACGTCACTTCTACTTTCATCCCATTGATCACAACTTAGTCATATGATCACATCTATTGCAAAAGAGCCTGGAAATGTAGGCTTTAGCTGGCAGCCACCTATACTAGCCTAGCAGAGACAAGCTGTCTCTGCCACAAGATCTCTATCTATTACCAACACAGTATTACTATTAAAGCCTACCATAGTGCCTGCTTCATAACAAGTCCTTAATAAATATTCATAGAATGAATATATGAATGAATTTCGGATCTTCATCATATATGATCCTCATCCCTTCCCTCCTAACCTGAGACAGATGTGGAAGAGCAGGAAACCCGGGAGAGTTACAGAACTGTGAGAGTGGTTGTATGTATGTACAGCCCTGCTAGCACTATCCTGTACAGTCAATAGTCATTACATGCAGATTTTGTATTTGCTAATTTCCTTACTCATTAAAATTTGTAACCCCAAAGTCAATACTGTTGGAACTTTCGCAGTCATTCGTGGACATGCTCAGAGATGCAAAAAAATTGAGTCACCTGACACACACGTTCCCAACTAAGGTCCAACAGGGCAACAATGCTCTGCTTTCTAGTTTCAATTCTCATACTGTAAACTTGTTTCCCTTTTGTGGTACATTTAGTGCCTTGTTTTTCTTATTTTGTGGTGGTTTCCCTGTTTAACTGTTTAAAATGGACCCAAAGTGTTGTCTAGTGCTCCTAAGTGCGAGAAGGCTGTGATGTGCCTCTGTGTTAGATAGCTTTGTTACGGCATGAATTATGGTGCTGTTAACCATGAGTTCAATGCTAACTAGTCAATGATATATATTAAAGAAGGTGGTTTTAAACAGAAACACATAAAACAAGGTCATGTATTGATTGATTGACAAAAAAGTTGTGACTAGAGGCTTGCAGGAACCCAATCCTTTATTTATCTTTAGGAGCAATGGGTCAATATTTGCTAATTCATTGTTCTGAGGCTTAATAGAACATAACTACTGCAAATAATAAGAATTAACTGTATTTATATGCTAACCTGAAACTGCCCTGTATTTATTGACCATACAGAAAAGAGTTTGATATTTTCCTCGATACTCAATTGGCTTACCTTGTTGCTGATTCTGCCTAAATATATCAATCAGTTCAACCCTTAAGACAGTCACATCATTTTTAGAGTGGCAGCAACGCAAGAATAAACAAATGGATTAATGGAATAGAATAGAAAGTCCAGAACCAGAACTTTGTCAGAGAGGAACGTCAAGTCAGTGTATGTGTGTGGAGGGGGGGTGATAGCTAATATCCAGAATTTATAAATACAAACTAATATGTAAAAGAAAAACAACAGACTATGAAAATGTACAGATAATATAAATAAGCAATTCATACCAAAGTAGAATACAAAGAGTGAACATATGATATTATATTTGATCTTAACCTTATTTAGTGCCAGCAGCAAATTGTAGAATATGAAAAGCATACACACATAGATCACAAATAACACATTTCTGTGTATGCATTAATATATGATATTGCCATTTTTATAGATCAAATTCACTGAGTATAAAAAAGCAAGTGGAAAATACAATATTTTAATAGTAGAAATAACCTTTGGGGGAAAGAATTGGGATTAGGGATTGGACAGGGAATTATTCAAGGTTTTTATTTTATTTACTGTTTGAATTTTTTATAAAGGAATGTATTCATGAATTACTTATATAATTTAAAATGATAAGGTCTTTAAATGAAATTCTTTTGCCAAGTTGTTGAATCTTTAACTGGTTTAATATAATAATTGTTACAAGGAGAAATAGTCTCAGGAATATTTCCATATTTTAAAAACAACACTTTCATTAAAAAGTTATCAAGGGGAGCTGGTGTAGCTCAGTGGTTGAGCACCGGCTTCCCACATATGAGGGCCTGGGTTCAATCCTCAGCCCTGATACTTAAAAAAAAAAAAAAAAAA
>JAQZBX010014153.1:0-38939 GCA_029593785.1 Cabassous unicinctus
CCTCCTTACACGTGGAGAACCAGAGGACAGCGAATGACTGTAAGAAGCCTCCTTACAGGTGGTGAACCTGTGGTCTTCCACTTTCGCCAGGGTCTTTGTGTGGCGTATGCCTCTGCCTTCACTTCCTGCGCGTGTGTGGCCTCTGGATCATCCGTAGAAGAGTCACTGGGCCCTCTCAGTTCTTTCCTGGGCATGTGTCCAGCCTTAAACTTGCAGCCAGTAAGTTTAAAATTGTGTCAAAATAAAAATCACCTAAAAAGCAAGTAACACAGCTGAGTGACCTCCCAGATTACCAAGAGTAAGCTCGCGCTTTTCTAAGTCCCCTTTGGACATCTCCTTCTTGAGATTTTCCTTTTCAATTTTTTAGCCCATCTCTTGTTTGCCCCAAAGGGTATCACAGCCTTAGGCAGCTGTGATGTGAAAGAATTGCAGCTGATTGTTTCGCCAAATGCCCGGGGTCAGAGCTTTTCCTGCAGAGCTCTGAGTCAAGTCAAGTTACAACAACATCCTGTGGATCGGGTTTTCGGGGAGCTGCCAGGCGGGCACCAGGTGGCAGTGCTCTGGCTGTGGGGCAGGATGATGAGCCCCTCTTGCGCCTGCACACCTGCTGGTTTCCAGGCCCCGTGCTTGCAGGGCTGCTGGCTTTCCCATGTACCATGCAGCTTACGAGGCGCATGGGGGGGCCAGGCTAAAAAGCTGCAAGCCCCACAGTTCATCCCAAGACTCAGACATTTCATTGAATAAATGCTTCGCAGATTGTTGCAAGACTTTGGTTAATTTCCTGCATTCTGGGGGGAAAAGTTGATTTTGACAAATTTTTACTGCTTTTTTATTACTTTCCTGTTGCTGCTGTAAGAAATTACCACAAACTTAGCAGCTTAAAGCAATGCAAATTTATTATCTCATAGTCCTAGAGGTGGGAAGTTGGATATGGGTTTCTCTGAGCTGGAATTGAGTGGATAGGATCGCCTTCCCACTGGAGGCGCCAGGGGAGAGCATGTTCCTGGACTTTCCCAGCTTTCTAGAGGCTGCCCGCGTTCCATCTTCAACAGCAACCACGTCTCCCCGACCTCTGCTCCCATCGCCACATCTTCCTCTGACTCTCACGCCCCTGCCTCCCCCTTTCACACATCAGGACCCTTCTGCTGAGGTCGGGCCTGCCCACATAATCCAGGAAAAGCTCTCCATCTCAAGACACTTAATATGATCACATCTGCCAGGGCCCTCTGGCCGTGTATGGGATATGTTTGCAGGTTCTGGGAGGAGGACGTGGGCATTTGGGGTAGGCCACCATCCTGCCCCTCCCAAGCATCTTTGTGGACATCCCAACTCCACCGTTGTCAATGCCCTTCTCCATGGCCGTCTTTCACTCATGACTGTTAGGTTGACACTATCCCCTCACTCACAGAGCGAGCAGGAGACTCAGGCCTGGACTTGCTACTTTCATCGGCTTTTGCTCTGGCTAAGCTTCTCCTCATTGCAGACAACCCAAGTCCTCAAGGCTTTCCACAGCTATGGTCCATCTGCTCGGTGGCGTGTCGCTGTGGGCAATCTGGTGCCCTTTACTCTGGTGTTCAAGCTGAAAGCAATCGCTCATCTGGGTCATGTCACTTTTCCTTTATGTAAGACAGCAGTTCTCAACCACAGGAACTGCTGCTATGCATGGGACATTTGGCAATGCCTGGGAACCTTTCTGATTGTCACACTGGGAGGTGCTAATTGCACTAGAGGGTGGAGACCAGGGCTGCTGCCAAACATCCAACAACAAATACTTTTTTAGCCCGAAACGTCGATAGTGCCAAGGAAGAGAAACCTTGATCTAAGATAGGCCATCCTTGCGGCAGAAGAAAAAGACAAAGAGAATTGGCAGAAGCATGCAATGATTCTTAACGTTTCAACTTGCATGTGGCATATATCAAATTTCTCAAATCTATTGGCCAAATAAGTCATGTGGCTAAGCCCAATGTCAATAAGGCAGGGAGACAGACCCCTGCAAATCACTTGGCAATGAGCAGGAATGTAGGATCTTTCCAGGAAAGGAGCATAATTAATAATGCAGGAAAAAACAATACAGATGCCAGAGTCCAACTTCTTGGTCTCAAATATTTGTTTCCTTCCCTCTGCACCCGAAACACACTTCCCCCTTCCTCAAGAAAACGTCCTAACAGTCCAATCCAATCGTGGGCTCGGGCAAATTTTCCACAACCTGATGGGGAACCCCACATCAGGGGCACACAGGGCTGTCAGCACCCAGTGCCCACACTCAGTGTGGACCGAAGTGCCACAGTAAGCACTCTCAGCGAGAAAGGAGGCGACGAGAACCCCAGCCGGGGGCACAGCAAGCAGCTCCGGACACTTGACCGCGACCACTAGGGAGGCGAGCGCCCGGGGCAAAGCTGCTGTCCCCAGGGCTTGGCCACTGCCCCCGGGAGCCCTCTCCTTGGCTGCCTCTGAAGGGGCCTTGAAAAACAAACTCTCTCGGTGCCTGAACAAGTCTTAGCCTACTTCCCTCCCGGGAAAGTTGGGGTCCAGAGGGCACTTTCTGCCTCTAACAGTCCCACGGACTTCTAAACCAGCCAGCACCTCTTTTGGGAAGACAACGCCCTCACCAACGTCGTCAGCTTTTTGTCGATCTCAGTCCATCATCTCCATGTGCCAACAGCCACAGCTACAATTCTTTTAGAGTCAAGGGTCTCTCTTTAGAGCTCCTCACAACTGCTTTGCACGTTCAGGCTTCTGTGGAAGCTTCTTCTCACACTCTTGGGCTCTTTTCCCTGAGGAATTTTGCCCAATTGAAAGTGCTTCCTGGTGCCACCTTCACCCATGGAGTCTTAACAAGAGGATGATTTGGGCATTGCCCTGAGGTGATTGAACATTCTCAATATTATCCCCTATCAGTAGGATATGAAAAATAATTGCTATTTTTTTTTCTTTCAATTGGGCTGGAAACTGAGCCAGATCTTTTCAGAATCATTTCTTTCTTCTAGTACCTAGTCAGCTACAGTCAACAGCAACCAACTCACCCAATAACATTCTGTTTTACCACATTTCACCCAAAGCTACAAGTTCATTGGCTACATTATCTGCCTTTCCAGTTATGTCAGGTACATATTTACCAAATTTTTGGCACTGCTGAAAATGGGTCAACATCTTTCCAATCTTCAATAATTAATAGTTTCTTTGCCACCTGCCATCCACATATTTTATTTTTAGTGTGACACCATCCCACTTCTAGTCCCAATTTCTGAAATCAGTTAGTTTTCATTAGATTATGCTGCATAAAATCAACTGAACTCCAAAACAAAGTTTTGCCAGTACAGTAAATATCAGGTACAGGGCTCCGCCAGGCTCCCCTCTGCACCTCTTCTTCAGAGGACTCCATTTCCATTACCAATTTATGAATCAGTCAGCCTTCCCCGGGTTAGCCTATGTAACAAAGAACCCCTGAAGCCAGGACCCACCCTAGACTTTTCAGATACGGTATCGGTAAGTTCGCTTTTTATTTCAGGTAGTTTCTGTTAAATTTCTGTCCTCTTCTTTCCGTAAAGCCACCCAGAACCAATTTTGTACAGAGATGTGTGTGAGTTGGGGAGATTTTTTGCCTCTCTGAATGCAATTACATTTTGCTTCTCATTCTGGAGAATAACTTTGCAAACCATTAACAGCCAGGATAAATTTCCCTTCCAATCGGCCCATTCAGGATTGTGTTCACATGACTGAGAACTTTCAGTATCTCAATAAGGAAAAGGGAAAATACAAATCTGAAATATCTCTTGTGTCTGGTTACTTGTTTAGTTAAAAGAACATAAACTATCAGTGCTTGAATTGGGGAAGGACAAAGGGAAACATTACACTGATTTTGTAGCAGATTTACCTTCAAAATGAAGGTTTTCTCAAGTAAATGGTAAAGTTGCCTTACATTATTCCAAAACAAAGACCCCAAAGTATGCTGGATAACAAAATTTCAGGCTGGGGTGAACATTGTGCTGTGTTTAATCCACAGAACATTCATCTGTGTGCAGATGGAAAAAGTAATTAGTTTCTCAAAACAGACAGTCTCAGGTTGAAATTTTTAACTGTCTCGAATTCATAGATTTAGAATATTATGTGTTGTGATATTCCACCAGTAAATTCAAGTAGGCTAAAAAAAGAACGAAGATTTAATTCACTCTGAAAGACTGGGGTTAAATCAAAGTGTAAACATGTTCTCAGCGTGATTTTTATGAAATGACTCTTTTTCTCTACCCACAGTATCAAGAATCAGTGATCTGGCTTCAGAAGAACAAAGAGTTTGTTCCTAACTCCATGTAAGGGTAATGAACGTCCGCTGCATCGACACACAGTTCGAGGCAGGAGTCCTGACCTCACACAGCACACGAATGTTCCCATCTCCCTCAGGACATAGATCCGGGATGAGTGACGCCAACTCAGCTATTGAATTTTCCCCCAAATGTCTAACAGAGAAGTCTTGTTGCCAGAGCGTGGAAACGACAACATAAAGATCCTTCTGTTACTCCTAATTTGACCACAGGAAATCCCTTCCCGCTCACTTCTTACCTATATTTAAGTCAAGTGTTCCAAAAAGGGAAAAATAAGGTTTTGTCTTCAGCCTTTAAAATGAGTAAAGTTTAGCTTAAACAGCAACCTTAGTCCACGTGAGCGGGGAGGATAATGGAGCCTGTAACCTTTGCATTTGCATTTGATAAGTACGTTCTGTCCCACACTACCAGCTTGCAGAAGTCCCAGAATCAAACACTGAAATTCAAATAAATGGAGAAAAATAAAGCCCATGGTTTCTTTTTGTTTACATTTTTGGGGATAGCTGACCTAGTTGCTGAGAAAAAAGGGGAGAGAGAAAACCCATCAAAATTTGCCTTAAAAGGTGGGACTCTATCAAGCCATCTCCCAGTAATGAAAATGTAACCCAATCCCCAAAGCAAAAAAGAGTTGGGACAAGCCTAAGAAAACAATAGGATGCATAGCAGTAAAACCAGGTGGTCAACTCCAAGGGCTGGAATGTGCCCCGACCTTGTGTCAGCTCACAGTCATTCTGTTGTCATGGTGCTGTGTTCCTCAAACACTTGCAACTTTTGAATATCTTATTTCAGGATAGAGGAGGGCCGGGCCCAGTTCACCGGCAGGTCATAGATGGGTGGGTCGGGTCAGGTTCTGGAATGAGACATGCCCTGGAACGGACTGGGGGTTGAGGGTGCAGACCCAGCCGCCACGCGGAGCAGTCTCCAAGGGCAGGGTTGAAGATATTGGAAGTCGCCGGAGTGGAACACCAAGCCATAGAGGCATCCCAACAGGTGAAATGCCGGAAGCGGTGGAGAATCTAAGCACGTCCTTGGCAAGGTCGCACGGCCGGCCTAGGCAGATGACACACCTGGCCCTTCCTGCCCATGCCTGAAGCCGCAGAAGCTCCATTGTAAAGTGCTTCAGCCACCCTCCGGCTCAGAGAACTTCAACAGCTGCTGTCCTCTTCCACTTGAGCACACTGGTGCGGCAAATTTGGGTTCCCTTGATGACTCTGATCCATTTGATTGAGTTGGCTGGGTTTAAATTCCTTCCACGACACTCTTCCCATGTCAATATTTTAACCTCAAGCAAATGAAGTTCTCCTAGCTCCACAGCCCTCCACTCTTCAGTAGTCAATACTGGCTTAGATCTTCAATGTACACTTTTCTGGAGAAGCGAGCAGACCCCAGGAAGGAGGTCGATGTCCAGAGAGTATATCAACAGGTAGCAGGGCCCAAGCCCCAAGGCTACAGGGCAGGTCAATGTGTATTATAGTGGACACCGTAGGAGGCCTGGCACTGCATCTCTTCCAACATCCTTCCACACATCTTACTTTACTGCATTTCCCAGACTCCCTTGCAGCTAGTGACCCAGTTGCAATTTAGGTTTTGCCCTTCAGTACACCCTCAGGAGACTTGAATTAAAAACTGTGTTTAAAAAAAAAAAAAGGCAAGAGGCAGTAGTGGAGTCCTGCCTGGCTCTGGAGTCTATAGCACTGGCCGTGGCTTTCCTGTCCTTGGGCAGCTGTGAGGATGCTGTGTTCCTGGAAGCAACAGGCATGGTGCTGGCCTTCTGACATGCAGATTGCGGCTAAGGTGATGGAGTCCTACAGCCAGGATGTGGGGCAGCAGCTTCCTGGCTTTAGCAGAGGCAGTGGTTCCCTTGCCCAACAGGTCCTGAGGGGCAGCTTAAGCCTTCTTGTCCTCCCCTTCCAGTAACTGAGTCTGCACCTAATTCCCAGTGTGGGATCTCTATTTGCCTAGTGGCTACAGGGTTTTTATTGTGGTCCATTGAACCTTTCCTGAGAGAGCATTTGACATCAGAACTGATTGCGGGTCAGTACTCTCAGGGCTGGGATACTGGGAGTCCATGGCACTCTGTGGTGATGCAGATATTTAACTATCACCCATGGTTGCCTGGAATGTGCTTCTTGAGAGCATGGGTTGGGAAAAGAGCTGATGACATAGCACAGCCTCATGGGTGCAAGGAAGATAGCACAGTGCAGAGCCTGGCTGCTTTTCACTGTGTCAAAGAGGTGAAAGAAAAGAAAGGGCCAGCTCAGGACTTTAAATCCTCAGCTCACACCTGGACAGCAGAGAGGCTTTAAGACTGCTCCCCAAAGACCCTCTTCTCCCTTAGGGCCACTGGACACTTCACGGCATTGCCTGATTGTGTGATGTCTTCCAGGAAAGTCAGATCATGGATTGAGAAAGAGTAGGACCTGGATCACGGGGCTGGTGCCATGTGCTAGCACTGGCCTCACGCCAATCACTAGAACTCCAGCCCCACCGAGCCTCCGCCCGCTCCCTGCCTGGTGGTCCAAGGTGACTCCAAGGTGTTGCCTTGCTGTGGGCCGCCGAAGTTCCCATGCCTCCGCCTTGCCCCTTTTCCTTGCTTCCTGACCTGCAGCTAAGGTCGAATCCCAGAATTCCTCAGGGGGCCACTTACGAATCAAACCCAGCAGGAGAAGGCCAAAAGAATCATGAAGGGGGGTATTCAAACTAGCGACGACCCTGGAGAGGCTGCCTCGGACATGCTCACCTGAGTGGTGACAGAAACACAGCAGTGGGTGGCTGAAGAGTGAGCCAGTTCGGGCAGCAGAAATCCTTACTAGAATGAGAGCAAAGAACAAAAACTCAGGGTGTTGAGCTCGCAGGACACATATTATGTGTGAACAGCTCCCACACTGCCCTTCTCTAAGGCATGCAGGACGCAGGGAAGGGGGAGCCGGCACCTTGGACAGTGTGACAGCATCACTCCACCTAGAGAAGGTTTCTGTGGAAGGATGAAACCCTAGAGCCGCGGTTTGCTAGGGCAGCTGTAACACGCAAACACCAGAAAGGTGTGACCTCACGGCTTCGGAGGCCGTAGGGCAGGCTCCTTCCGGAGGCCCTAGAGGAGGTCCTGCCCATGCCTCTCCCGGTTCGTCCGTTGCAGATGCCTCCCCCCAATCCCGGCGCCTGCCGCGTGCCATCTTCCCTCCACGTGACTGTGCCTTCTCCTCTCCTGCCCGCCCGGTCGCTCTCTGCCTCACTCGTGCAAGGACACTGGCCACCGGCGTTAGGGCCAGCCAGGAAGCCTGGATGAGCTCCTCTCGAGAACCTAAGTTAACTGCATCTGCTAAGACCCTTTTTCCTGTCCAGTCTTGGGTCTGGGGGCTGAGGTGTGGATGTCTTCTAAGATTCACCGTCAAACTCACTCTGTGCACGAAGTGAGCTTCGTGAGCCCGTGGCTCGCCCTCTCAGCGCAGCGGAGCGAAGACACACTTCCTGCCGCGTCCTCACCTGGGTGTGCGTGATAGAAGCACCCGAGAAGCAGGCAGCGACCCCCGTGTAGCCCCGCTCTGGCCCAGCCCAGAGGCCACGGGCCGTCAGCGCCGCCTGGCTAGGACTTCAGAGGAGGGAAGCCTGGAGCCTCGGCCACGGGCGGCCGGCGGTGGCGCTCTCTGTGGCCCTGCGGCTGCACACGGAGGTGCCCGCTGACTGGGCACGGCAGGGAAATGCGCTCAGTGCACTTCACGGAGCAGGGATGGGGGCTCTGCACAGCTGGGACCCCCATGGGGCTCCACCCGGCCGCTGCCAGCCCCAGGTGCCCTCCTGAAGGACGTCTCACCGCGGTCACCAGGCGCCAGGGGTTCTCAGGAACGGGATCCCGCTGAGACTGTCCACGCGGCTTTGCCCTCGTCGGCCCACCTTGCCGCCCCTGGCTCCCACGGGTGGCAGTGGCCTTGAGTCTCCTGGACGGCGTGTTTGCGACACGGTGTCCATCACGGTATTGCTTCTGACCAAGACGAATGTCACAGCCTGAGACAGGAGACGGCCCCTCATGCACGGCCTGCAGAGGACCTGGTGACCCCAGAAACAGCCGTGTCCTGTGTTGTGTTTCTTACAGGGCGCAGATTTGGTCCAAAACAGTGGCCAGCACTCGGGTACGTTCTCCCACACGCAGAGCGCATCGTTTCAGGGCCCCCCACAGCTGCACCCCCACACGCCACCTGCCCCCTCTCTGCACACCTGAGAGCAGGCGACCAGGGGCATGACGGCTTGGGGCTGCTGCCTGCCCATCAGGGTCACCTTAGAAACCCAGGCCAGCAGGAGAGGAAGGGAAGCTCTGTGCCGAGGGGCCGACCCCGATTTCCAGGGGATCGGGCTTGTTGCTGAATACTGCGAGCACGTCTGCAACGTGGGGGGCCCTGGGGCACGGCCGCGTCCTGCCAAGGGCAGCTTTGAAGTGTAAGGAGAATCAGCAGCACCCCACAGCTCTCAGGGCCCCAGAAATGGAGAGCTCGGCCAGCTGAGCTGCTGCTGGAGGACAAAGAGAAAGTGGCCATGGCAGCGGAGGAAGGAAATCATAATAAACACCTACGGCTCTGGCCTTTGGCACGAGGAGCACCACCTGCCTTCCTCTGTGTTTGCGCTTCCCCTGCCGTCCCTGCTCTCCTCCCGGCAGCTGCTAATCGCAGGCCGTTGTCATCATAACTTAGTCCCGGAGCTGTGGGCTTCCCAGGCAGGAGACGCCTGACCCAGAGGAGCTGGCCATCCCCCAGGGACAGAAGCAGTGATGCGGGCGCAGGCGGAGGAGGGGCCGTTTCCTCTACGAGGCTCAGACCCTCACTTGCTGCTCCTTAGAAGTTCAGGGACAGGGTGTTGAGGGTTTCCTAGCGCCTGCTGTAACAAATTACCACGACCCGGTGGCCCGAAAGAAGGGCTGGACTCTCTCACAGCTCTAGAGGCCAGAAGCTCAAAATCACCACGGCAAGCAGGGCGCCGTTACCTCTGGATGGTCCTGGGAGGACCCTTTCCTGCCCGCCAGGTGCTGGTCGTCCAGGGATGCTGCGCCTTCGCTGCCTGCCTCCCACCTCTGCCCCGTCGTCACATGGCCACCTCCCCACGTGTGTCCAAGCTCTTACAGAGGCCACCTGCCCACGTGTGTCCAGGTTCCTCCCAGGCCCACCTGCCCAGGTACGTGTCCAGGTTCCTCCCAGGCCCACCTCCCTCGTGTGCACAGATTCCTACCAGGCCCACCTGCCCAGGTGCATCCAGGTTCCTCCCAGGCCTACCTGCCCACGTGTGTCCAGGCTCCTCCCAGGCCCTCCTGCCCAGGTGCGTGTCCAGGTTCCTACCAGGCCCACCTGCCCAGGTGTGTGTCCCGGTTCCTCCCACTTTCACCTGCCCAGGTGCGTGTCCAGGTTCCTACCAGGCCCCAGGCCCTGGACTTGGGGTCCGCCCTCACCCAGCTTGGCCTCACTGCATCTTGATTCCATCCACAGACCCTGCTTTCTAATAAGACTGCATCCACAGTTCCAGGGGACGTGAATCTGGGGGAGCGCTGCTCACTCCACATCGCGAAGGGGGTACGCTGGGTCAATGGCACAGACTCACCTGCCCAGCCTCCGTCCCGCCTCCATCTGGAGTCAATTTCGCCGAGGCCAGAGCCCTCAAAACAGCGTTTCCCAGGCTCACGGGCACTCGTGCTCGTCAGGGGCTCGGCTCCTCCAATTGGACACAGCTGAAAGGTTTGCATCCGGGTCTGGAGCGAGTTCAGGGGGGCGGGGACCCGGAATGGTGGGCTGGGGGACTGGTCGTCCAGCGGCGCTTCCTGGCCCTGTGCTCCGCGCTCTGGCCGTGCGGTCTGCAAGGCCCTTAGGGGGTCCCCAGGGTGGGCCGGTCCCGGTCGGCTCTGGGAGGCATTTCCAGAGGCCCAGACAGGTCTGTGCCCAGGCCCTTGCGTGATTTTGTAAAAACCGATTCTTTGTGTTGAAGATGCTTGAAAGCACCAGAGCCTTTCCAATCATCTCGGTGCGAGAAGGTGAAGGCCGCAGGGCCCCAGCTAGAGAAGGCAGCACTGGGCCAGAGAGGGAGCAGGCCCCGGGACAGAGCACGCCGGCTCAGGACCCGCAGCACAGGCCGCAAGTGCCCCGGCAAAGCCGCCCGCCCTCGGGCCGGCCCAGGGGGCGAGGAGGGGGCCTGCAGCATCTGACGGTCACCAGCGGGGAAAGGCAGGCCAGGCGCCTTTAAGGCCGGAGGCGCGTCTCTTTTCACTGTTGTGGGAAGTGTGGGAGGGAAGCAGAACAGCAAGAAGAAATCTAGAGCCAGCGGAGGAAACGCCAAAGCAGATTTCCATTTCTGGAAGATACTGAAAATGAGTCACTTCCCAGGGCATGATCCTGGAGGCTGATGAGAGGTGAATCCACAGTCCACTGGGAGAGTATTCTGGAGTATCACACGCACCTCTACTAGCGATGATGCTGCAAACTGCCGCACACATACCCCCAGCCCCTGGGCCGCCAAGGCAGCCCCTGTGAAACGGCAGTCATGGGGCCCCTGCCTTGTGCTGGAGATTGTAGGGGCAGGAATAAACAGGGCATCCTCCCTGAGCCAGAAGCTTCGCAGTCTAGAGAGAGTGGACTTTGTTCACGGAGGACTAGGAACGTGCAGGAGTCATCAGAGGACAAGCTCGTCTGCCTTGCGGCCGGGAGCTGGAGTGCAGCTGGGGTGGGTGCTGGAGTCGGTCTGGGGTCCGGCGGCGGGGAGTAGGTCGCAGTGTCGAATGAGGCTTTTACCAAGATGGCAGTATGTGCTCTGGCTTTTGAAAACGAGCAAGGGGCTCCGTTTAGTGAGCGGAAAAGCACACTGGCAAGTGCCAAGAGAGTGACGCTCTTGGAGATGGCAGCGTTGGGTCCCAGAGGTCATGCATTCCATCGGGAGGGTCAGAGGGCGATGAGTCTAGAAAAACAGGTTACGGCTGGTCATTCGCGACCTTTTTGCTTGTGGAATAGTCGGGAGTCTCCCTGTGGCTAACGTGGGGCTGGAAGCTTCCTTCCGGGGAAGAGCATGTGCAGGTCTGGGCGCCTGTGAAGCAGGCGGCCTGTGGCGTGCAGAGTGACCAGGTGGAGAGAGCCTGGTCAATGGCGGCCCCGCAGCTGTCCAGGCGCCGAGGCAGGGGCGCAGGAGGCCACGGCCCAGGAGGCCTCAGGGTCTCAGGACACCCTGAGGGGCTCGACCGCTGGCTGCTGCCGGCCCCCCCGCCATCCTCCCCCAGGGTCTCAGGTCACGACTGAAACCAGCAGGCCCCCTGCTCTTCCCAGAATCGCGCACTGCCTCTGCCGCTGTCAGTGCTTTCTCCCCAGAGCCCCACAGACAGAATACCTGGAGGGAAGGTTTCAGGCAAGAAAAGCCAAAAGGATGCTTTTCTAACACATGAAAGAAGGCCGTTGGGTTTCCAAGGGTAACGTTCTCACAAGTACAAGCACAGCCAAAAGAGAACAAGAGGTGTGGGGGCGAAAGCGCAAGGGCATCGCCACAGCAGCCAGAGCAAAGCGGAGGGAACTCCAAAGTGCGGCAGGGGAGGCCATCAGTTATGAGGGGCGACGTGAAAACCCACAAATACTAAAGCTGTGTAGACATGATAGTTGCAGAGAAATCATGAAATAAATCCCAGGGACATGTTTGGTCGTGGTCAGATTTAAATTTGGTGAGGAAACATTTAGGCCAAACGCGCAAGATGCTTCCTCAGAAACCTCTGAACACAATCACAGGCCACGGCGCGTTGTGAGACGAGATGAAGCACTGAGAAGTGATTTGAACAAAAAAAGGCAAATGGGACGGATCCTTTACTGATACAAAGGGAGGCTACTGAGATTTAAAATACATGCTATGAAAAGACATTTTCCTATTGGGGAGGGAGGGGAGGGGGGAGTTTTGTGATTTATGGGGATGTGTTGCTTTTTCATCCAGCTGAAATCTGGGGAAACAACAGAACTTTCTGTGCATGAGAAAGCAGCCCAAGGAAAAGACCACTCTTGGCGGGGATTCTAAAATCATCCTCATCCCCTTGAAGAGACACAATTCTGACAGGTCAGAGGTCACGGACTTTCTCAGCATTCCAGGAGATTTCATACACACCCTCCCAAATGAATGGATTCTCCAGAAAAATAAAGCCTAGTTTTAACAACTTTTCAGATTTAAAGTTCTTCCTCTTTTATTTGGAGTTCATTGGGAAGCCCTAAAATGAAGAGAAATAAAAAGTTGTTTTCTGAGATAAATTCTCTGCGCTTTCATCCTTCTGAATGGAAGCTCCTCGGTTTAGGTGTAAATAGCACTGGGCATGTGTGACGCTCCCCTTTCACATTCATTACTGTCACAGATTTGAAAAGAAAAAGCAGAGCTCATTTATTAGAGGTTATTTTTCATGCAAAGCACCCTGGTAGCTGCCACTCCAAAGGGCTTGGCCACACCCTCAGTCCTGTGTTAACAGGGCTTCCCGCCATAACCTTTTGTGGCTTCTGGAATTCCAGAACCTCTGACCAGTGCAGTGTTCACAGGCCCTTCAGCAAATTTGTTCCTCTATCAAAATGCATGAAGTGCTGTAAATGTGGCTGAACTCTGAATCCAAGCAGGGTGCATTAAACTCCATCACTTGGCGTTTCCACTAATGGGGCGCCAGTTAACCCTTTAGGCGCATCAGTCGAGGAGGGCCTTTCAATAAAATTAATTGTTGCCACTTACATGAACTACCTTGACCATCTGACCCCATTTGTATTTCTCTGTAAAAGAGAATATTCGTGTCCAAGTCAGTCTCGATTTAATGGCTTCGGTAGGATTTGAAATGGTGAAAATTTACTGGAAGTTCTAAGAACAGATTTGAATTATTGCATAGTCACATTAAAGGAAGATATCATCAGTCATGTGCTTCTTGAGCTCCAGTAGGGAACATTTTCTGTTTGCATTTCATCATCAATATTCACTGCTTTTTTAATTTGTCAAATTATGTTGTCCCACCAGCCGAGAATGCTATGTAGAGTCTTCATGTGACTTGTTGACTTAGCCAACGGGAAGAGTGTTGAAATCTGCTTTACTTCAATACAAAAACAGCTACTCAACAGATCTATCGACTCAATGTTGTTTTTCAGAATGGTGTATTTAAAATAAAGTTAACTTAGAAAAGACATCCGAAATCTATGCCCGTGTTCTGCCAGGAAACAGACTGCCACCTTCTTACTGGCATTCCTCTACCACCAAGACCAAAGACTGTACCGTGCTTTTTCAGAAAGGAGATTACAACTCTCCCTTAGCTGATACCCAAGCCACACTGTACTTCTGAAAAGACACATGTGTTACTGGCATCTTCTTCCAAAACATGGCCTCCCTCTGGGAAGTTACACGTGTGTACATCTCATGTAACCTAAAATTCCAAAACGGGCTTCCACTCAGCTCTCCCAATTCCCGTCTGAAACTTGTGAGCACCTTTTAAAATACGTTTGGTTGAGAGGAATGTTCAATAAGCAGCTGTCTTTTTATTTTATGCTTCTGCCCTCGACCGTGAATGCGGGGCTGTATCTTCCACACGTAAAGAGCCAGTGCTGACGAAAGCACAGTGGCAGGAAGCAGGGCCGTGGTGAGGAGTGGAAGGTGGGGGTGGGTGCTCATAGCACGCACTCCACGGCTCCTCCGTCCGAATGGGGGGATGACATGGTTAGCTTTCGTCCTCTCACTTCCTGCCAGCTCTTTCCTTACCCTCTGCTTCCACTCTTTCATCTGACATACCTGTGCTCTCCCCATCTTCCAGGCCTTTCCTCTCTTTTCTCAAAACCCCTTCCCATCTTTTTCACTAACTACCCACCTAGAACATTGTAAACAAATAATATGTATCTCATACAGCTACCATTTCAGAACGCCTACTTGTAACAGCAAAAAACAGTATCATACTGTGCTTCATCCTCACATCCATGAAAACAGGGAGATATCACCACTGCATTTTATTAGCTAAAAGAATATTACCATTGGTCCTTTTTCCCCAACATCTAGAAAAATATGCTAATATCTTAGCTTGGTTAAATAAACAAGCAAGGTTGACATAATACAAATTATCTTCTAAAGGAATCTTTACTTTAGCATAAGAAGCATCCAGACTTTTCCCCCCCAATTCCTGCATATTGTTGCAGGCACATAGTTGGTTTGCAACCTAAAAATAGCAGTTATCATGTAGTAAGCCCTTACTGTATGCCAATAACGGTGCTACATAATTTTTGTCCACCATGTTATTCAACACTCACTGTCAATACCCCTATTGGCTGGCAATATTGCTCTCAGCTAGGGACACTGAGGTTCAGAGAGGGAAGTTAACTTGCCTCAAGTCACAGCTAGATCAATGGTGGCAAGGAAGGGATTTGAACCTGGGTCTGACCAGTGCTCTTGACCGTGAGGAGGTGAAAGGTTTGTCTTTCTCTCCCTCAGCCCCTTGGGAACCACAGCACATATTTTGTGATCATCTCATTCTTGTTCAGAAGAAGAACTGATCTAAAAGAGTTTAAGGTTTCCCCTGGCATGAAAGAGGTAATAAATAGTGTCTGGATGGAAAAGACACAGTGAAAAGGCTAATTCTCTTCTCATCTGGAAACTGATCTGCAGTATCCAGCCTTGTTACTTAGTCTGGAGTCTTCCTGGAGGAAACAAATGCAAATGGTTGAAGCTTCTCCGCTGTTTGGGGCTGTCCACCCCGATGACATTTTCATTACTGTGGGGAGTCACGGAGGACGCCAAAGTCAAAAGTCTTCGTGCAAAGAAGAAGAATAAACATCTGACCAAACAAGCCAGCCAAGACCATGTGAACTGGACACTTCTATTCCCAGGCCTGTGGACCTCGCAGCACGCAGTGAGTGGCTGTGGAGGATTTTACAGGTCCTCTCGGAAAAAATTACAGCCCCCCCAAAAAAAAAAATTACAGCAGGCTTCTCAGAACAGGTTTGAGCACATGTCTGAGAGGAAAGGGAGCACACCCAGAAATCCTCCGGTACTAGCACCATTCCCGTTAAACCAGGTGAGGCAGGTGGGCGTGCGTAGCGCGGGCGCTCTCTGTGTTCTGTTGAGTCTAGATGTGGGAGGGGTAGGGAGCGGGGTGTATGGGAATCCCCTATCTTTTTTATGTAACATTTATGTAATCTAAGTATCTTTTGAAAAAAAAAATTTTAAGTATAAAAACAGGAGTCTAGATGTGACCTCAGTGGGCATAAATGAGCACGCTAGCATCAACTGCAGATCAGCACGGCCTTCTGTGTGTGACCGCGTGCACGGAGCTGTCCGTCTAGCTCCTCACGTGTGAAGGTGAAAGTCTAACGCTCTGCTGAAAAGGAAACAGGAACTCGCTATAATTTCTGGGGACGATTCTCCCTCTGTCCTGCTGCTGGTCGACTCCATGAGCGAGGAGGTGCAGACGGCGGAACAGCGCCAGCCACGCTCTTCGGCAGCTTGGCGCTGTGGGAGGCGCGCTGACGGAGGGCGCTGTGTGCTTACTGCCGCAGAAACGGGGAGCTGAACGTGGAAACCAAGTTGCTTTCTTCAGCCTATTGACGGCTCCGGCGCCTCCATGGTCAGCTCTGCCTGACGTGGGCCGTTTCAGGGCCTGGAACCCACTGAAGCAGTTTCCTTCGTGCTGCGAGCTTAACTCTGGGTAGTCTTGCTTTTTATGAAAAGAGGCTCATTCTGGGCAGCATGTGGCGCTGATAAGCGTGCTGGGAGCACCTGTGTAGAGAGGAGGCGTTGCTCTTTATTTCATCCATTAGGTAGACTCTGGGTCCAAAGTTAGTGTCGTCCATGACGTTGTCTTACGCCCCTTTCCCACCAGGGAGAGAAATGAGCCCAGGGAAGTTTTGTGATGTCTTTTTCTCTTCCACTGGAATATTTGCTTGACTGATCCCTGATGGTTTCAGAAACAAATGAAAATGCATTTGCAAGAAGAAAAAACACCCACAAGACTTAACTCATTAGGGTGATTTAGCAGTGGCTCCATATTTCTTTTGGCTGAGGGCACTGTGCACTGGAGGATGTCCTATGCATACGGACTTTCATTTTATACCAATACTTTGTATCCATTCAAAAAATTCCCCACCAAAGACCAAGCCCCAGGTCCTGTGAAAAGGTGCCTAACTAGAACAGCCCGTCACTGGGATATGTGCAAAGACCATTTTAAACCTTCAGTGCAAAGAAACATTATTTTCTGTGTGGGGTGGCGGCAGCTGAAGCCAGCCAAGGGACAAGCTCCGTCTCTTTCACATGCGCTCAGATATTTGCTAAGCAAATGCAACCACAGTGATAACAAACACGATTGGACCCAAATGGACCCTTTTCCTCCACATTTATCTTTTTTCCCTTTCTCTGAAAAAGATACCCATGCCCAGAAAGAAAATAGCCATGGTGTTAAAGTTCAAAACTATTGAATAAATATGGTAGGTTCTAGGAATACTTTTCTGTCTCTTCTTTCCTTGGCTTTTTGTGCTTAGAAGATATAATATAGACCTTTGGGAATTCCATGAAATAACTCTACTTTATGCTCAGATAGCCCAAAATGCACAATGAGAACCATGAATGTAACTTTTGCATCCAAATTGAATTCCTAGCCCAGATGGCAGTTTGGGTCTTTAACTAGCTGACTGGACTAGTTATCTTAAGCAACATGCAGGTCGGGGCGGCGGTCGTAGATGCTAGCACTGTGTTGGCCAATTAACTTTGCTTTCCTCTGTGGGAGCTTCTGAAAAATGGAGGCCATCAGTCAAGAAGCCTTCAGGCAAGAGAGAATTGGGAGGGAAACGCTCTGTAAGAAATCCAGGAAGTCATTCCCACTGAGAAATGGCCAGGCGTGCCACAGGAGCAGAGGGGCAGGTAGCGGCAAGGAAGACGAGCCGGGTGGGCGACTGAGCTGGGAGGACGGCGACGTACAGAAAGGCACGCTGTGACAAGAGGCCAAGCCCAAGGGGACGCATGGGAACAGCAGCACAAAGCCGTGTTTTGCTGACCCATCTGAACCAGGCTCGTCATTGGGACCCCTTCACCGAGGCTGGGAGAGGTCTGTGATTCGATTCTGAATTGAAGTGCAGTACAGACAGAAACTCAGAGCTAGAGGAAACCTCAGAGCTAAGCTAAACCCAATAGCCTTACTTTACCACTGAGGGAACCAAGACCAAAAAAGACTGGCTTACCCAAGATGGTGGAAACAGGCTACCCTACCCTTTCTTTTCCCCACCATATTCTACTGCCTGAGCCACGTCCTAATTGAGAGCATTATACAAAACAAAACACCAAAAAAAAAGGTTGAGAAATTGTAAGGGAAGAAAAATGATAGGTAATTAACTAGTGTCAGTGTGTTTGTGTGTCTGTATGTATATACATGCACATACATACATGGTGAGACAGCATAGTGTATATGGAAAATCAACGTGCATATATCGACAAAAAACCATTACGCTAAGTGAAAGAAATCAGACACAAAGTACTACATACTGTATGATTCCGTTTATATAAAATGTAAAGATAAATCAACTTATGATGAAGTTAGGTTAGTGGTTATGTAGGGCTGGGGAAGGACGGCTAAGGGGTGGGGAGTTTTTCTTTTCAGAGTAATGAAATTGCTCTAACATTTTTTGTGGTGTTGAATACACAGCATTGTGATTATAGAGAGGCCATTAAGTATACACTTTGGATAGATCATATGGTATGTGAACATATCTCAATTAAACTGCTTAATAAATAAATAAATAAATGTGCAAGAATAGCCAGAAATAGCAGCTATGTACAGCAGGGGAAGCAAAAAAGATGGAGAGATGAAGAATTCTCTTGTTTGTCTGTTTTTTATTACTATTATTGAAATAATGAAAATACTCTAATAATGATTGAAGTGATGAACACACAACTATGTGATTAGACCAAATACCATTGATTATATACTTTGGATGAATTATTTGCTTTATTAATATGTATCAATAAATTGACTTGTTTTTTAAAAAAAACATGCATGTAAACATACAGATTATAATATTTACATATATATATGCACATACAAATATAGAGATACAGAATGGCAATGGAAGCAGAGGCAGAGAGAGGTTTGAAGACGCTGCATTGCTGGCTTTGAAAGCGGAGGGAGAGGCCGTGAATCGAGGAATGCAGGCAGCCTCCAGAAGCTGGAAAAGCCCAGGAATCTAATTCTCCCCTAGAGACTTGTGATGCCTAAGTTCATGTTTCAACCTGACTAGGTGATGGTGTCCAGTTGTTTGGTCACACAAGCTCGGGCCTGTTTGTTACTGTGAGGGTATTTTGTGGGCTAAAATCATTAGTCAGTTGATTATATCTATGGATGATACATCTACAATTAACTGAGGAGATTGCCTTCAGCAATGAGAGACATCTCATCCAATCAGGCAATGGACTTAAAGGGAGAACTGCTGATTTCAGCAGTCAGAAAGAAGAATTTCTGTCTCCACTTCAGCCAACCCACTTCTCCTGGGGAATTCGTGGAAATCTTCATTGGAGTTCCCACCTTGCTGCCTGCCCTGTAGAATTCAGACTTGTCAATCCCCACAATTGTGTGAGCCAATTCCTATCATAAATCTCATAATATTTACACACACACATATCTTGGCAGTTCTGTTTCCCTGGAAAACCCTAACTAACACAGATTTTGGAACTGAGAGTGTTTGTTGAGAAACATAATCTTAAGGATGAGATTTCTCAATGCGTGAGTTGGTTCTGGGGCTTATGGGACTTGGTTCTCTAATCTGATTAGATTTAAAGGCACTAATGACTCTATTTACAATGACCAAGATGGCACTAATAGTCTATAGCATGAACTGGCATAGTGATATGCAAAATATCAGTATTGGATACCGCTACTCAAATGCTTATAAGAGGCAAGGCTCTGGGTGGCAGTATAATTACACCTTACCATAGTCTTGTGGAGTTAAAAAGTATAACGATGCTGGATGTTTCTAAATATGCTGGATACAGTTGTTAAAGGAAAGGATGAGCTCAAGTTTCAAGTGCCAATTGAAGGACATGAAAGTTTCTACATGTGCCCTGAAACTCCTATTTCTGGTAGCTGCAGACTTGAGATTTCTGACAACTAGGCTCAAAATCTGATTGTGTGAATGACTGAATTACAATGCAAACTGAATTCCCAACCTCACAGAGTGTCTACTCTTAAAGTGAGGGCATTAATAGGGAAAAAATGGGATCCTGAAAACTGGAATAGGGCATATGGGCTGATAACGATGGTGGTGGAGATATTGAAACCCTAGATTCTGCTGAGCCTTCTTTGCCAGATAAACTATGTGCCCAGAGGAGTTGGCCATCCAGCCTGCACCTGAACTGACTCACCCTGCTGTGCCTGATAAACCCATAACCTCCTCCCCTGAGGAAACAGCCTCCACCCCTCCATCTGAAAAGACTAGCCCCATTTCACCAGATGAAACTATAATGGAACGTCCTAAGGCAGTTGGCTTGCAAGACACTTCTGATCCTTCCTGTGACCCACTCCCACCAGTCCTCTTTACTTCCATACCTATAGTTAGACTGAAATCCCAAAAGGCCCCAAAAGGTGAGGTGCAAAGTGTGACCCATGAGGAGTTGTGCTACCCTCCACAAAAACTGCATGATTTTTCCAATTTATATAGATAAAAATCAAGGGAATATGGGTGGGAATTGATATTAAGGGTGTGGGATAATGGTGGAAGGAACACAAAGTTGTATCCGGCTGAATTTATTGAGATGAGCCCACTAAGCAGACATTATGGATTCAATGTTGTAGCTCAAGGGGCTAGAAAGGGCTCTACCAGATTGGTTGGGTGGTTGGCTGAAGCATGGCCCTACATTGCCTGAACTCAAAATGCCAGATCTGCCCTGGTATAAAGTAGACGCGGGGCTCCAAAAGCTTAGAGAGACTGCAATGTTAGAGTGAATTTACCATGTACAACCTGCTCACCCACCCCAGGAGCATCCAGAGGACATACCTTTCAGCAGGACTATGAGGAAAAAATTTGTGAGACTAATTCCATCTTCCCTGAGGACCTCTGTGGTTGCTCTTCTGTAAGGAAGACATTACCATGGGAACTGCTGTCACCAAACTTGGAACCTTAAACACAATGGGATCCCTTGTTGGCAGGAGCCAAGTGGCAGCACTTAACTGCCAAAAGCAAGGTGGGCATGGCTACCCTAGTGGACAGCAGACTCAAAGCAGCAATCAAAGTAGTCTGACTCACACAGACCTATGGCATTGGCTAGTAGATCATGGGCTACTTGGAAGTAAAATAGACACACAGTCCACTAAATTCTTACTTGATCTATATAAGCAGAAGAGTTCGAGAACAAGTGAAAAAAAGTCTAACATGAATCACAAAAACAGAGTCACAGTCCCTCAATCAATCCCCAGACTTAAGACTGACCCAGAAACCCTTGAATGCGGGGAAGGCCCAGTCTCCTTGGGAAAGGACCCTGATACACTGACAAAAATGTGCAACGTTAACCTTTCTCCCAGCCTTCTCCAAAGGGATCTATGATCTTTTATCAGGGCGACTGTGCACTGGGGAGAAGGTAATGATTGGACATTTGGGGGATTATGAGGCACTGGCTCTGAACTGACATTAATTCTAGGAGACCCAAAACGTCGCTGTAGTCAATAGAGTAGGGGCTTATGTAGGTGAGGTGATTGTCTTAGTGAGGGTTCTCTAGTGAAACAGAACCAACAGGAGATATCTGTTAAAATTATGAGATTTTATAAAAATAATGAGATTTTTATAAAACTTGTGGCTGTGGGGATAGGCAAGTCCAAATTCCATAGGGCAGTCTGCAAGCTGGGAACTCTGATGAAAATTTCAATGAATTCCCCAGGAGAAGCTGGCTGGTTCAGGTAGTGATGGACATTCTCCCTTTTGGTTGCTGAAATCATCATTTCTCATTTTAAAGCCTTCAAGTGATTGGATGAAACTTCTCTCATTGCTGAAGGCAACCTCCTCAGTTGATTGTAGATGTGATCAGCTAAAGATGCAATCAACTTACTGATTATTTAGGTCCACAAAATGCCTTCACAGTAACAATCAGGCTAGGGCTTGCTTGACCAAACAATTGGCACCATAATCTGGCTAAGTTGATACATGAACTTAACCATCACAGTGATCAATGGGTTTTTGCTCAGGTCTGTCTCACAGTGGGTCCAGTGGGTTTCTGGACCCATCCTGTGGTTATTTCCCCAATTCCTGAATGTATAATTGGAAGTGGCATATTCAGCAACTGGCAGAATCCCCACATTGGTTGCCAACTTGTGAAGTGAGGGCTATTATGGTAGGAAAGGCCAAGTGGAAGCCACTAGAATTGCCTCTACTTAGCAAAATAGTAAATAAAAAGCAATACCACATTCCTGAAAGGATTGCAGAGATTAGTGCCACCATCAAGGACTTGAAAGATTCAGGAATGATTCCACCACATCCGAATTCAACTTTACTATTTGGCTTGTGCAGAAAACAGATGGATCTTTGAGGATGACAGTGGATTCATGCAAATTTAACAATAGGTTACAATAGTTTATTGGTGACTCCAATCACAGCTACTATTACAAATATGGTATCATTACTTGAGCAAATCAACCTATCCCCTGGTATCTGGTATGCAGCTATTGGTCTGGCAAATGTGTTTGTTTTTTTTTTCGATACCTGTTAGTAAAGACCACCAGAAACAGTTTGCTTTCAGCTGGGAAGGCCAGCAATACACCTTCACTGTCCTACCTCAGGAATATATCAACTCTCCAGCCTTATGTCAAAATCTAGTCTGCAGGGACCTTGACTTCCTTTCCCTCCCACAAGACTGGACCATTATATTGATGATATTGTGCTCATTGGACCCAGTGAGCAAGATGTAGTATTGATCAGAAGGAGGAGAGACACCTAAAGAGATGTCAGGCCACTACAATACAGACATTGGGGTCACCAGCCAAGGAACAACTCACAGGCTATGTTGGAAAGTGGTTTTACTAAAAAAGACAGCGAGGTAGCGTCACTAGCGGGTGTCAGTTCCCCACAGCCAGTGGGTCTGAGCCCGTGGCCGATACAGGGTGACGCTCTCTACCTATGCACAGCTCCCCCTCTTGCATTCATGTGCTGCCACAGTGGAGGAACCCTGTTTCCTGCCCCTGGGGACAGATACATGGGGGTGTGCACTGGATGTCGTAAAGCATGCCCACCAGCGTCAGAGTGTCACCAGTGAATCCAGTAGTCCCCTTATCTGCTAAGGGATTGTGTTTTATTCCACCTGGCTGACACACCTGGTGATGAGCACACCATGTGTTTGTGGATCCCAGGGAAAGGTGGCAGGCTATGCTGGGACTGCCCCCACCCCAGAAGCAGCTGCATTAGACTTATTGCCAATATGTTTGTGTGTCAGAGGGTGAGAGATAAATCCCACAAAAATTCAGGGCCCTTTCACCTCAGTGAAATTTCTAAGCATCCAATGGTGAGAGGCATGTCAAAATATTCCTTCTAAGGTGAAGGTTAAGCTGTTGCATCTGTCCCCTCCTACAACCAAAAAAGAGCCACAACACCTAGTTGGCTTCTTTGGATTTATGAGACAAAATATGCCTCATTTGAGTGTGACCAAGTGGCCCAAAAACCTGTGAATCAGAACAAGAGGAGGCTCTGCGACAGGTCCAGGCTGCTGTGCAAGCTGCTCTCCACTTGGGCCATATGATCCAGCAGATCCAATGGTGCTGGAAGTGTCAGTGTCAAAGAGAGATGCCGTTTGGAGACTTTGGCAGGACCCTATAGGAGAATCACAATGCAGTCCCTTTGGATTTTGGAGCAAATCCCTGCCATCCTCTGCAAATAACCACCATCCTTTTGAGAAATAGCTTTTTAGCTGGCTACAAGGCCTCAGTGGAGACCAAATGCATAACCATGGCCATCAAGTTACCATGAGACCTGAGTTGTCCATCATGAGCTGTGCGTTGTCTGACCCACCAAGCCATGAAGTTGGGCGTGCACAGCAGCACTTCATCAGCAACTGGAAGTGGTAGATACGAGATAGAGCTTGAGCAGGCCCTGAAGGCACAAATAAGTTACCTGAGGAAGTGGCCCAAATGCGCCTGGCCACCCCTCCTGCCATGTTACCTTCTCTTTCCCAGCCCACAGCTATGGCCAATGATCAGTTGACTGAGGAAGAGAAAACTCAGACCTGGTTTGCAGACATTTCTGTATGATACACAGGTACCACCCAAAAGTGAACAGCTGCTTTCTGGGACATTCCTGAAGGACAGCAGTGAGTGGGCAGAACTTCGGTTCTGTTCTCTGGAAAGTCCTGACTGATACAAACTTCCAGATGGGAACGCAACCTTGCCAACACCTTGATTTTAGCTCATAAGACCCATTTTAGACTCTGACTTCCAGAACTGTAAGATAGCAAAATTGTCTTTGTTGAAGTCACTAAGTCTGTGGTGATTTGTTACAGCAGCCAAAGGAAGCTAATTGATATATACATGTAAGAATTATAGATATAAACACAAATTTTGTTGCTTACAATTCTTTTTCTGCCTTTATATGAGATAAAACCAATTTTACTAATCCTCTACCCAATTACATTTTTCATTGAATAAGCCATTGTACTAACATTGTACATCACTTAGAAGAGACCTAAATATTATATTTTTAAATTGTGCTTTACAGATTATCCACAATCAATAGATTCCACTTTAAGTTTCTCTTTATTGGTTACAAAGCCAGTATGATGGGGTCGTTAAAAATATGGAGTAATTCCAGCTGCTAGTACTGACTGCAACTTGAGGCGTTTGGTTTTCTCCTTCTAAGCCACGGCTTCTCCATGAACATAGTATAGCACCACATTATGAAATTGTTGTGAGGATTGAATGAGGTTATGCACATGAAGCACTCCCCATAAAATACCCTCGGTGACTGGAAGCTTAAAAATGTTACCAAAGCAATAGTTAGGTCACCCGTTATGTTACAGACTCTGCTAGCCCTGAATTCCTCCCACGGGGCGGGTTGTCTTTCAGCCTCTCCTTTATAACGGGGCAAACCCCTCCTCATTTATAGATCATGTATCGCCTCTCCTGTGGCGCCGTCCTCATTTCTCCCACCCCCAAAGTAAATCGAATTACATCTTCAGCATTTTCTTCATGGACTGAAGTAGTGCTTCTACTATGCAGAGCGGTTGTGTTCATTTTTCATCTCCATCTCCCATTTCTACCAGTGTGGCTTGTACCCAGAAGGGGCTCCCGTGGGACCTACTTGATCCTTGATGGCTGAGTCACCGTCCACCTGAGGAATCATTTTCTTTGGAAAGGCAGTCATGGACAGTAGTCATTGCCCATTCAGTTGTCAGCGATGACTGCATTGGTACTGAAGAAAAGTCAGCTGGTAAATATTAGTATGTAGACTTACGCAACCAGTACTGGAAACAGACTGGTCTTTGACAACAACAAAAACACTTGTTAATGAGGAGAAACCTTTAGGCTTTCTCTTAGCACTGCGATCTGCTTTTCAACCTCTTTGCCATATAAGTTCTCAGAGAATTACAAACTTCTCATAGAAATTTCAAATACATGCTTAAGAACGTGACATTCGAGTTGCACGGATACGTTCAAGGCATGAGCAGAGGAAAAACATTCCAAGCGTTCAACCTGAAAAGCACATGCACAGCACATCCTTCTTTTGTATGGAGCACTCACCTTCATTTTGCTAAGGGGCACCCACGTTCATTTTGCTAAGGGGCCCTCACCTCCATTTTGATAGGGAGCGCTCGCCTCCATTTTGATAGGGAGCGCTCGCCTCCATTTTGATAGGGAGCGCTCGCCTCCATTTTGATAGGGAGCGCTCGCCTCCATTTTGATAGGGAGCGCTCGCACTCACGTTCATTTTGATAGGGAGCGCTCACCTCCATTTTGATAGGGAGCGCTCACGTTCATTTTGATAGGGAGCACTCACTTCCATTTTGATAGGGAGCACTCACTTCCATTTTGATAGGGAGCGCTCACCTCCATTTTGATAGGGAGCGCTCACGTTCATTTTGATAGGGAGCACTCACCTCCATTTTGATAGGGAGCACTCACATTTATTTTGATAGGGAGCGCTCACGTTCATTTTGATAGGGGGCACTCACCTCCATTTTGATAGGGAGCACTCACGTTCATTTTGATAAGGGACACCCATGTTCATTTTGCTTAGGGGCTCTCACCTTCATTTTGCTAAGGAGCAAGTTTGGTACAAGGGTGCAGTAACTGTTGTAACTCTGCCCCAGCCCTCTGAAGAGAGCCCGTTTCTTGAGAAGTTAAAAATTATTTGGTGCAAATGACAGAGAGGCCGATGGAGTTGAATTTGTAAATCGGGTTGAAAAGTGTGACCTGGTAAATTAGATTATGCCATCTAATGCATCACAAAGTACTTGATGTGTACACTATGTGCATGAGAAAGCCAGCTAACTCAGCTGTGCATATTTTTTTAACTTTATTGTGTAACGGTACACAATTCATCACCAATCACATAGGTATTTAAAAGATATTCTTCTGTTTATTAGTAAAATAAAAAACGTGACCTTTTACAACTCAGTTCTCCTAAGAAACATAATGAGTAAAGCATACCCAGACATTTTTAAATACTCACAGGAAAATATTTTTGCCATTTAAATTTTCCAGGGAAAGGTACAGGGAAACAATCATTTGTGTTAAGCTCTATTAACATGCTTATTTAAAAATAACTCCAAGTTTGACAGGTTTTTCTGCCTTTAAAATAAAATATTCAGAGAGTTAATTAAAAAAAAAAAACTCACAGAGAGAAAACTGAAACCTTCGAAGAGGAATATCTCAATTTCTTCCAAGCTGCATGATTTAATTCAAGCCTTTTTCTAATCGTCTACATTTATTCAAAAATGGCCTAACTCCTGGGCTCTGTAATTACTGGAATGTCTCTCTGATCCTACGCTGATTTTGGCTCAGAATCTTAAATCTCAGTAATCTATTTGAGATGTTATTAAATATTAGCGATTTGTGTGATTTGTTTTCTCGTCACTTTACTTGTAGCCTTCCTGCCACTCACTGCCAAGAGATCATGAACAAAAGCCTGCTGGTTTCAACTCAATTTGTTATACTAAAAATGCAAAATTAAAGAAAAATGAGGAAAGTTTCATATTACCAGGGAATGTGATGGATCGCATCGTGTCACATTATGAGTTTTAATATTATAAACTGAGTTTTATGTTACTCTCTACTAATAGTGACATATTTAACATTTTAAGACTGGATATAATAATTTTATGGGGTAAAATGGATATTATTAGAAGATTATACTGTAGTACTTTGTCAAATTCTTGTATATTAAATACAAAAAACTACAATAAAATAACAGAACATTCTGCTTCCAGCCGAGTGGAAGAAGATGATCACCCCTGCATCTCTCCTCACTCGGCATTACCTGGGCCTGAGTTTCAGAGACCTGAATCACGTGGCTCCCGTGACATCAGACAAAGGCCACGAATTGTATCTGAATTTAAAAACACTTGTTGACGGCCATAATGGCTGCATTTCCAATTTTATTTCCAGGCAGTGCTCCCCCCAGAATCTCATTCACTGCTTGGAATTCATTTTCTTTTTCTTTTTCTTTCTGTATATTTCTTTTTGCATATCACATTACTTATGTGCAATATATACTCATCTGTTTAAGGGACTTCATTTCCGAGGCCGGGGTCCCAACTCTTCTCAACACCAGTCCACCTGGTGAAGAATTTGTCAGTGCTTCTCCACAAATCCACTGTTTGGAAACACAGAGGTCTTTGGTCTCCCGTGAGTTCACAGTTATCATTTTCTGAATGTAATAAAAGTGAAAAACAAAAGTTTACCTTCACTTTCAAGTGCTAAAACACAATCACCTCCTACACGTCTTTGTGCTTCTTTTATTTTCAAACATATATATTCTATATCTATGTCTATATCAGTCTTGATCTCAACATCATAATCAATATCAATATATAGATATATAAATATGCTATAGGTATAGATATAGATGATAGGTGATGATATATAGATCTCTGGTTACAATTCACCATTTAAACATCCATGGCCATAGTAGTAAGTCCAGTAAAAAATAATCCAATAGAAATAATTCAAACATAAGCTACCAACGAACATGGCATCATCCACAATTTCACAGTCTGCTTGGTTTGTTCTTTAGAGTCTTTCTGGCCATTTGAAAGTTTAAGTCAGTCCCAGTAACATTCCGTCTTGCTCACCACTCTAAAGTACCCGTAATAAAAGCAGGCCTTGAGATTTGTAAGTATTTGACTCTGTTCAGATAGTAATTCACAAAATAGAAATGCAGCACAAGGTCAAGTTTATGTGAAAAAATCCATATCAGCAGATGCCCACATCAACTCTCATCTCAGGTCCAAACGATAGGATTTGAGTGTGATTTATTATTTCAATAATTCAAGTTCCCTGGCCTGACAGGGGCTTGTGGAGCAAAGCAGTAGCCAAAAAGTACAGCTACTGTGTGGAAATAAGGCTTCAGTGACACAACAAGAGCTTAAGGAAGCCCAGGCACCTGAGGGGAGCCTAGCTCAGGCCATCATGAAAACCAGGCTTCGGAGTTAAACACAGGCTAACGTCGGCCTCTTCTTGCCCGTCCCTGTTTCATGCTCCACGAGGCCATTGCCAGTAAAAGCTGATCACATAACCCTTCACGACAGGTGTTTTTCCCCCGAGGCTGATGTTGACAGCTGTAGGAGAAAGAACTGTGTGATGAGAAGAAAGTAAGGATGGGGCGTCATCAACAGAGGGTGCTGTTCCTGCAGTTTGACTCCTGACAGCAAAATGTTTGCCGAGCAGACGACCTTGAAAAGTGACTGGAAGGCTGTATCTGTGCATTTTGTATTCTAAAACTTTGCTGGTATGAAACTCTTCTACCTTACCTACATGGGGAAAAGATCATCAATATGGATCCAGCACAGCAATTTCTATATTAACCTCACGGTTTGAGCCAAAGCATCCAAAATACATTTGGGCTCGAAGAAGAGTTTATTAGCAACCGTTTCTTGTAAAAGAGAAAACAACCAACCAAACACTCAAAGAAAGATAAGATATTAGAAGTCAGAACTTGGCTCAAGAATTTTACTGATATTTTCTAAAGACTCAGATTGTTACACTAACTTCCTAATCATACAGGTCTACCCAAAATTTACCTATCTAAGCCTGTCAGCTGGCTAGCTTTAAAAGTGATGAGTAAGAAGCTGTTCTTTTGTGCATGCTCTTCCAAAATGCTTCATCGTAGGCTGAGACCCTCCCCTTCGTTGCCATGATGAGATCACAGAAGTCTCAGGAGGGCCACTGGCTCTCTGAAGACCACAGATCCGGTCGTAAATTGCCGCGAGACCTGATGCTATGCTTTCTCCACTCTGCCACCTTCAGCTCACTCCTCAGCCTAGTTACTTGTGTCGCTTCCTTCAGAAGACTTCTCTCACGCCCCCAGTAAGGGTAGACCCCACAGCACCCCTACTCTCCCGCTCAATACGCTGAAGGCGATGCCTACTAATTGCAGGCTCGCCTGTCCAGCCAGTCTCTGGGCTCCTGAGAGCAGAAGCCACTCCTGCCTTGCCTCTGTGTCCGGTCTCTTGGTGGCTGGATGAGGACCAGCTTCCCGTCACCTATGTGCTCACACCTTGCACCTACATGGATGACTGATGAGTGGCAGGTGCTCATAGAACATGCCAGCAAGATGAACGAGAAAGTGAATGGGCCTTTCATTCTTTCCATTTATTAACAATGAACCTATTTTCCAGAAAAATAATAATCACATTGAGATTGTTATGTGTGACCACCCAGGTGCTGAAAGGAATTAGGGCTCCACAATACTAGAGAAGAATCCAGGGGTCCTAGTCATTGAGTATGATACACACAGAGCATTAGAGCAGCAAAGGGCTCTCATTAAAAACCAAGTCAGACCCAAGTTCAAATCCTAGTTCTGCCACTTATTAACTGTGTCACATTTGATAAGTTAATTAACCTCTCTCGGCCTCAGAGTGGGGATATTAGCATCCGCATCCTCAAAGAGCAGACAATAAAATCATCCTTAAAAGGTTGTTAGTGGATATAAATAAGATGTGTATATGAAGAACACAACAATATGCTTTAAGCTAAAATAACTCATTAAAATGCCATGAAAAGCAAGGGTGAGTGGGAAGAGAAGAGAATGAAAAGCCAGCTTTGAACTTGGTAAGGGAAAAAAATACAGAAGACATTTAGTGATTCAGCTGCACTATTATTAATGCTATTATTTATAAAGCGTGTTAAGTGAGTAAGACATCTCTCCAGACACAGACAATGACATGGTCTCTATTTTTACTCAACAATAGCAAAGACTTAGAACAAGCCTCCTAATAGCCTGGCAAAGCAGGTCGTTTCAATGCCCTGTTAAAGCAAATGAAGAAACTCATGCTGCTGTTACTTGCTGCATTATTTGTGTCTGCAGAATAAGTCGGCACATACATCCTGCCCCAAAAACTGGAGAAATGTTAGGAAAAACAAGACACTTGTCATTGGCTCTCTCCTTAACCTATAACTTAAAAAAAAAAGAATTCTAATCTTGGTTAAAATGGCACCAGAAATGTCAAGAAATATAAAGAATAATTACTATTCTGGAAGAAATTACTAGAAAAGCCAGGAAGTATAGACTTTAAATCAGATTCCAAGACTGAATGAAGAAGATGTGACAACACCTCCAAGGTGGCTCTGCCTTCTCGTGGAATCCTTGCTCTGACTCCTCACACACAGACAGTGGGATTCAGACTCCCTGATGGGGACGCTGCCTGCGGGGTCCCATCGACCGTTCTCCAGGACTCTCTGTATCCTGAGAGGGCTGTCCCAGGTATTGCTGTCTGTGATATTTAGAGACGGTTGGTTTGTCTTGGCTCCTGCCCCTATTGAAACCAAAGAAACATCCATCTAATAAATGAGGGTGTTTGTAGGGAGCAGTTGGTTGAGTTTCAAATTGTCAAAAATTATAAAGCAGCCGTTTTCTGAGTCATAGTACCACCGAGCTAATTGCAGGGACTATTTTATATTATGACATATTCATGGCACAATACGGTGGTAGCACGTGGGCTTGTCAAAACAAATAAACCTCTTTTTTAAATGAAATCTATTGCACAAAGAGCTAAACAAATTATGGGGTAGAGGCGAATGTCTGCTACACCATCAGCATTTATTACCTGAACAAAATAGTGGAAACTTTCAGGAATTGCCTGGAAACTTAATTGAGCACAAATGAAAGGCTCTGCTACGGATGGAAGGAGCGTAAGCAAGAGTGCCGGCAGGACAGTGGGCTCCTTTCTGACTCAGATGCCCACGGCCAGCGCAGGGCGGCCCTAGCGCAGCCGACCACTTGGGTTTCGAGTGACCATGTGCAGAATCTCAAAGAAACGCCAAGGCCTTGGGTGGCAAAGAGAAGGAAAAGGGACTGAAATCATTCATGGTCACCGAGACGCAGAGATGGGTTTAGCAACCAAATTGCTACTTTCTTGTTTTTAACCAGAGATGAGAAACTGGCCCAAAACAAAAAAGGCAAATAGGCAATAACCGACTTGATCAATAAAAACAAAATCACAAAGAGCATGCTTTAAAAACAAATGTGTGTAATAAAGAGAATGAAGAATAGTAATTTTTTAAAAATGAGTGCAGATGCTCTGGGAGCCGTTCAGCACAGGTGCAGGGCAGAGCTGAGGTTTAGCGCCCACAGCGTTTCTGCAGGGGCATTTGGCAAGACGTGGCACAGCCTTTCTAAAGGACCACGGTTTCAGATCCAGGGTGCATGGCAAAGAAAGAGTCAAGTAAGTGCGCTGGCACGGATGAAGAAGGGATGATTAGCAGAGCTTTGTGTGTAATAATTAAAAAAAACAAACAGAATTGGTTAAATAAATAATGCACCCACACACCAGATTGCTCTGCCATTAAAATGACGCTGTAGATGGACATTCAGTAGCGTGGGAAATGTTCATGTAATGCAGTAGATAAACAGGTTTGTGAAAATAGCCAAAAGGTTTATTTGGGGAAATATGGAATACTATATCATATTATATTATACTCTGTTATATTATATCAACCATACTGTATTAAATATGATAAATTATCTGGTATCATTTTTACCAAAATGTGAACAGTGGTTAGCTCTTCACTATGGAATTTGAGCTGCTATTTTTTTTCTTTTTCTCACCCGTCTTTTCTAATCTTTATAAAATAAATGTGTATAATAAGTGTAATATTAAAAGGGGACCACCTGGAATAAAAAAGTAAAGTGACACTAGAAGAAATTACTGACAGCAGTGCAAACTAAAAAAAAAAAAGACAGGACAAAAGGAAATCCCGACAAATATGTAGCAGAGAAAGCAAGATACAGAGAGGCTGCTGCTGGTGCCTGTGAGGATGTGAGGCTTGCTTTCTGCAATCTATGGTAAACCTGTGTTCATTTGTCCAAAGCATAAGGCCAAGCCCTGACCACAGCTTCCTGAGCATAATTTAAAAAAAAAAAAAAAATCCTGCATAAAATGCTGACAGTCGAGGCTGCTCGGCTTTGGGGGCTTCCCTCCGAGGATTTACTCGTCCGTCGTTAGCTAGATACACAGCACACACAATACTCTACCCATTGATTTTTTTCCTACCAGTTCGTTTAAAAGAATGGCGTTACTAAACCTGAAATGGGGCCAGACTGGCTGGACAGGGGTCATTCATTAGCCTCGCCGGCGCCCCCGCCGCGGCGTCTGAACTGGACGTGGAGGCGGAGCAGCCCCCGCCCGCTGCAGCGCTGGGCCTCCCGGGGGGCCCTCCCTGGAGCCTCGTTCCTGCGCGACCCCGAGGCGCACTTAGAGGGGCGCGCCCGGCCCGGCTGGGACGACCCTCTCCTGGCCGGGGCAGGGGTCTCAGCGCTCGCTGGCTGGTGCAAACGCACCCCTCGGAAGTCCCTGCGGCTCCTCGGGACGCCCCCCGGCAGCCTGAGGCTGGTGGCACGACCCTCCCCGCGTGAGAAGCGCCCCGAGAGCAGTCTGGACGTAACACTGCCCCCCACAGAGCAGAGGGCCGGCGACGCCCACGTTAGACCCAAAGCCGCGTGCAGGGATTTGGTGTCGGTGCCCAGACAAACCCGGGAAAGACCGCTGCTCAGAGGAGAAGGTTGGAGCGAGGGCAGCAGCGCCCCAGGTCTGCTCGAGGCCGCCGCGCCCTGTGCAGCGCGCTGGCTTCTTGAAGGAGCCTCTGTGCGACCTAAGGCTGCTTTCGTGGGCGTTCCCCGAGAAAAGCCGCGGCAGCCCCGCAGGGAGAGCGCTCCTGCAGCTTCTCACTGCGCCAGAGGGGCTGACGGAAGGGTTTTCGCGTGGCTCAAAGCTCCACGCCGCTTCAGAGTTTTACCCTGAAGAGTGGAAGGGCAGTGGCTCAAACGCGCCGTCTAGACGTGGGCTCTGCTATTTCAGATTGTGTCCAGGCGAATGCCTCACAAGGACACACCAGGGAGAGTCCCAGACCTCAGCCACCAGCTTCTGATCCCCGTTACTCGACGCGAAGGGCTGCTCACTCCTCCGTGAGTGAGGCGTCACGACGGGACAAGTCACGAGGAGGGCGGCAGGAGGGAACGCTGAGCGGACGCGCAGACGCCACGGGCTGTGCCAGGTGCAGAGAGGGCCCCGGTTCTCCCCACTCCGCCCCACTGGCTTTGTGACCCGCCAGTCCCTGAGGTTCCCGGGATGGGCCTGAACTCGGAGAAGACGGCGCATTGCCCTCTCAAACTGGACACGAATGTGGTGAAGAGGAAGGAGTGAGGAAGGCGGAAGCCAACTTGCAAGCTGACCAGTGCCAGCACCGGCTCCACCCGGAGGGACGACGTCCAGCAAACCACCCTGTCCTCACCACCACTTCCCCAAACTGCGAAACAGCGATGAAAAGTCTCCTGCTGACACGCTTCACAGGGCCTTTGCAACACCGTGCCGAGCGTCCCCTGGCAGTTGTTGGGTTTCGGTATCCCAGGACACCGGAGGTGGGGACCTCAAGGCCTTTCCTAGCATCTGCTGGGAGCCCCGCCTCACCAGCGCCCTTTGGGCAAGGGCAGGGGTAGACTTCCGGGTGGCTGAGGCAGTGGGCGGTCAAGGGGTCTTTATCACGGGGGAGAGGAAGAGAAGGTAAAGCTTTTCCCGTCACAGGGTTTCTTCCTTTCCTTTTCCGTTTCAGAGCGGTAAGGTGGCGTTTGTGGGGTGGGAGATGCCCGGGGAGCTGCCGTCAGCGAGACGCTGCCTTGGAGTTTCCCTCTGGAGGAGCCAGCGGAGGCCCGAGCAAGGAAGAACAGAGCAGCCTGAGGACGCGCTGAGCTCTGGACTTGGGGCGGAAGGTTCTAGCCCTGGAAAGTCAAGACTTAAAAGAGGATCCCTGAGGCCCACACATGGGTCAGGTCAGCCCACGGGTTTGCAGGGCAGTTCTAGCAGGTAAGAAAGACGATTTGCAGAGCAGAACCCCCTTTGCCGTCCTGAGCGGCGTGGTAGGCTGGGATTACAGGCAGAAAACAATTTAAAATGTGGGTTCTGAGCAGCTGAGGTTGCAAGCCCACTATGCGCCCGGGCTGTGCAGTGCCAAGGGACACGGCAGTGGCCAGCAATACGCACGCGGCAGGTGGCCAGGACATGTCAGATGCTCTGCCCTCCGGAACACACAGGTTACTAAATGACCCGCAAATCAGATATTTCTATGCCAGGGTCCCCGACCTGCATCTAAGCTGAGGTTCAATATGTCGGGGAATGCCTGACGCACAGGTGAGAAAGAGGGGCTCACGGCAGCAAAACAGCACCCCTGAGAGAGGGCCCAGCTGTGCCCCAAGAGCTCACACGAGAGCACGGCAGAGGGGCGCCAGGTGGGAGAGGACAAGCTGTTCTCAGGAATGGTGGGAGACCCGGGCCCTGCAGCCAGGCCCAGGCTCAGCGGCCCTCTCCCAGCCGGTGCCTAGCCGTTCCTTTCCTGCTTTCTCTTCTTTGTGTGCAGATGCTTCAGTATGTTTCCATTTTCAACCTGGGGGAGATGTTAGGTGTCAGCCGTGAAAAGCAAGCTACCTAAAATGGACGACCTGGACACCTGGAGCCTGAAACCAGGGACAAGCGGCCCCACCTGCTTTCCAGGGCCCCTTTCCCTGGGGTATATAAAAACCCAGCACTTGGGCAGCACAGGGTCCCTCAATTCTGATGGGAAGCTGCATGTGTGGACTTGCCATCCACTCATCCTGACCCACGCAGTTGGCCTTCCCGGGAGAGCAGCCGTGGTGGGCTCTCTTCCCCTGCTCTTTTGGACCCTTTGTGCTGTGTAAGTAATAAAGCAGCCATGTGCTGAAAGTCTCTGATGTGCCTGAGCCTGTGTTTCCATGACATACCATAGAGCAACTCCCTCCACACAGCCCTGCTGGGGTGCCTGGGGACAGGGTTGGGGGTCTGTCTCCCTTCACCATGGTCACAGCTGGGGTGTGATCCAGGAGCGTCTCCAGGGAGCAGCTGAGCTTCGACATTGGGCACTGATGTCAGCATCATCACGTGGGCTCCCTGGGAGAGGCCTCCGCAGCCCCTCTGCAGGCAAAAGCAGGAGAGGCTAAGACTGCCTATGCATCTTGGAGGGCCTGGAGGTCTGTGACAAACAGGTACAGGGAAAGCAGAGCCGATGAGCTCGCAGGATGCTGTAACACGGTCATTTCCCAATCCCAGGGGTATATACGCTGCCTCTACAGCATGTAACAATGTACGACAGCACCGTTGGTGAGTGGGCCTGTATCGGGCGCACATGATGTGCGAGGAGCTGGCGCTACGCCATCATCTCACTCAACGTAACAACCCTACATTGTGCTCGTCTTATAGATGAGGGAGTAGATGCTTCAGGAGGTTTGGCCTCATCCCCCAAGTTACAAGCTGGTAAGTAATAGTTGGCCGAGCAGGCTGGGCCTGCAGCCCGTGCTCCTCACCTCCACGCAGCTGTACCCGGAGCCACGGGCCTGGGAGCAGAGCCACTGCCCAGGAACACATCTACCCGGGCCTGCACATGGTGTTTCAAGCTCTGCAGTCACCGTCTTGAAATTCTTAAGAGTCTTTATTTTGCACTTGTATTTTGTAAGTTGGGTAGGATAATTGAGTATATGCTGGGTGCTGGGAGCCTGCCCCACCTCCCCAAGATGGGTTCCCAGCCACCTGCTTCTCTGTCTCCTGGTGCCCAAGGCCCCACCTGGCCTCCCGTGTTCCCCCAGGGACCCCTGTCTCTCTCTGCTCCCCCCACAGGACCTGGGTGTGCCACAGGGAGGCCAGGTGTGTGCATGGGCCCCATGGTACCCACAGTGCTTTCAGAGGGCACCTTGGCCCACCTCTCACCACCTCCAATCCAGGTACCCAGCATATCCTGCATGGGGCTGTGATATGTACCACCTGCCATCTGAGCTTCATACCGCCATCCTACAGAAACTCCACCACCCCACAACAGTAACGATGGGCCTCTTTAAAAACACAATGGCTCTGGTTTGCCTTAATCTCACTTCACCCTTCAACATTCCCCTCCCTGTAAACTCCATATCTGAACCCATAACTGGCTACATTTCTTCCTCCTTCATTCTTACAGTGGCACCATCATATACTGATATTTTGCCCTCTTTTTACTTTGTTTTCCTTAGAGAGCACACATATTTTCATGGTTTTAGCTTTGTGTTGCTAAACACACCACAGTCTTTATTTTCAATCTTACCTCCACCCTAAATTTCTTGGGCTATGCTTTCTATGTACACTGTCATTTATCTAAGAGGATAAGATAATAATGATAATGTGATGGTGAGGATGGTGAGGATGGTGGAGATGATGATAATGGTGATATAATGATGGTGTTGATAGTGAGGATGATGATGGTGATGAGGAGGAGGAGGGTGGTGATGGTGATGATAGTGAGGATGATGATGATGATAATATGATGATGACGGTCTTGATAGTGAGGATGATGGTGATGATGATGAGGATGAAGATGGTGATGATGAGGAGGAGGAAGAGGGTGGTGATGAGGATGATGGTGATGAGGATGAGGATTATGGTGATGAGGAGGAGGGTGGTGAGGATGAGGATGATGGTGATGATGGTGGTGATGGCGAGGATGGTGAGGATGACGAGGATGAGGATGATGGTGATATAATGATGATGGTGTTGATAGGATGATGATAGTGGTGAGGATGATGATGATGGTGATGATGGTGATGATGGTGATGAGGATGAGAATGAGGGTGATGATGAGGATGAGGATGATGGTGATGAGGATGAGGATGATGGTGATGATGGTGATGATGGTGTTGAGGAGGAGGAGGGTGGTGATGAGGATGATGGTGATGGTGAGGAGGAGGAGGATGGTGAAGGTGACGAGGATGATGGTGGCGATGGTGATAAGGATGGTGAGGATGAAAATGGTATCATCAGGACCTCACCCCCGTCCTGGGCAGAATCCCTGCCTCAGGAGGAGATGGCCAATCAGAAGATGATATATTTGACGTAGAGAAGGACAAACATCTAATAAACCTGCCAAATCCAGAAAGATAAATAACACCATTGAGCCCCAAGTCTAATCAAAACACATGCACGTGGTCACAGTGACTTGAACGTTTTTGGAAAACGAGGTTGATGCCCAGGCATTGTGAAGATAAAGTCCTGCATAAAAGGAAGGAATTGTAAAAATTCAGAGCAGAACCAACCAAATAGCTCCAGAGCTCCCAACACGAAAGTCCTCATATATATCGGAGAGAGAAGTTTTAGTGGTATATTTAGCTATCCTTATTTTGCCCCATAGTTGTCCTATGAGTTAATCTTTTATATTATAAATTTCTATTGATGGCATACAAGAACACATGAGCTTTCCCTGGTAGCCTTCTTTGTACACTAAGGTTTGACGAAGCATTTCTCCTCTTTTCTCCCAGTGTCCTGTACATACTTCTACTGTTGCATTTAACTCATTATTTGTAGTGAATTGGTTACAAAATAGCACCAATTCTTCTGCCTCCCTTGTAACCACATTATTTGCAATATGACTTCACAGCTCCTCCCATCAACAGATGGAATCTATTCACCACCCTTTGACTCTGGGATGGCCTTATGAATGTCTTTGGCTAATTAGGACATCAGTTCCAATCTCTGCACATCTCCACTTTCAATCTTGCATCTCTGCCTTTGCCACAAGAATGTGTCCCGCCTGGCATGCTGGAGAATGAGACCCAACAAGCAGAGCACATTTGGCCCAGTTGTCCAAGTAGAGCCCCCAGACGTGTGAGAAGGCCAAGCCAAGATCAGCAGAGCCCACAGCTGCCTGCAGATGCATGAGTGCTACCCCATCCTACCAGCCCAACCTGTTCAGCAAACCACTCCACCAACCCGTAGACACATGAGCAAATAGCAATGTCGACCATTGTTTTCCACTGAGGTTTCATGGAGGCTTGTTTTCTAGGCTCTGGGATACAGCAGTGATCACGGCAGATGGTCTCTGCCCTCGTGGAGTCATATTCTGGCATGGGAAACAAATAATAAACCAAAAATAGATATACAAATAGCACAATATGCTAAGTGCTGTGAATAAAAACGAAGCAGATGACTGAAAAGTGGTAAGGAGGGGTGGTCCTATTTTAGATGAGATGATGGGGGAGACCCCTCCGAGAAGAGCATTTGAGATGTGAGTGAAGTGGAGAACAATCAATGGTCAACGAAAGAGCAGAGAAGAATGGTGTTTTTGTCAAGGACAGTGTTTCATTCACCACAGTGTGTAGCCTACTTCTGGGAACATAGATGGTGTGTATTTGTTGACCAGAATATGAAAAAACAAACAAACAAACAAACAAAAAATAGGATTTATACTGGGCTTCTAAAATATTTCCAAAAATATATTTTCTCCAAGTCAGAAATATTTCTAGCATTGGTAAAATTAGTATTATTTATAGATGGAATAATTGTCATATTTTTACATAGAAAAATACTTAAATGTGAAAATCTAACAAGACCTTCTAAATCTAATGCACATATGTTTAACTCAAATACCGTTTTCTAGACTTCTCATTATTTCTGTTTTTAAAAAACATGGGGAAAAAGCATGCATAAAATAGAGATTTCCCATATACTCCCCCTATTACCTTGCATTCATGTGTACATTTGCTATGAGTGATAATGGAATATTATTATCTTGTGTTATTGACTCTAGAGGGTGGTTTACATTAGGTTTCCCTGTTTATGTTGTACAGTCAGTCCTATTTTTCAGAAAAATTTTTATTCTAGTAACACAACCTAAACTTACTGAACAACATACTTAGAAGTGACTGAAATTGGTGCAGCATTCCCCAGGCTGATCCTCAGAGCAGCAGTCCAGGAAACGCAGTGAGGGAGGCTGTCTCCGCCTGCCTCAGTTTCCCCAGCATCATACCTCGGCTGACTGACCTGGCCAGGCCCTTCTCCTCCCTCTCTAGGCTCCGCTCAGGTCGGCAGAGATTCACTGCTCTGTTTATGGAATGGGGGAGGACAGAGCTTTCCCTGTCTCAGTCACGGTTCCCCAGAGAAACAGAACCAACAGGACGTGTGGGGGGGTGAGAGACAAGGGGG
>JAQZBX010014154.1:0-38932 GCA_029593785.1 Cabassous unicinctus
GAAGGAATCTGGGCAAAATGAAAGTACAGGTAGGAAAAGTGATTGAACTGAGATATCTGGCCAGTCAGGGCTGAGACCTGAGTGCCACAAAAAGAGCACACCCAATATTCGGAAGATTTGGGAGTGTGGTTTGGAGCTGTGTACCCCAGAAAAACATGTTCTTAAACTTAACCCATCCTGTGGGTGTGAACCCATTGTAAGTAGGACCTTTTGATGAGGCTGCTTCAGTTAAGGTGTGGCCCAACTGAATCAGGACAGGTCTTAATCCTATCACTGGAGTCCTTTATAAGCAGAATGAAACTCAGAGAGAAAGCAAGAGGCTGAAAATCAGCAGAAACCAGAAGAGAATGGAGAGGCCAGGATAGGCCGCCATGTGCGTTTCCATGTGACAGAGAAGCCAAGGACCAAGGATCGCCAGCAGCCAGTCCCAAAATACCAGTTTTCAGAAAGAAAGCATTGCCTTGATTCCGACTTTTTCTTAGCCTTAAAGCCATGAGCTAATAAATCCCCATCATTTAAGTGAACCCATTGCATGGTATTTGCTTGAGCAACCAAGGAAACTAAAACAGGGAGGGAACCTAGAAATAAAATCTCAAAATAGATACAGACAATGACTCTTACAAAGGAGTTACTTGGAGCTAGAATACCAGCCCATAAAAAAAAAAAACCAATTTACCTACATTAGGACTTGAAAACTGCAGTTGTAATGAAAAGAAAGGAAACAAATAATGTAAGAATCTGTTATTAAATGAAAGCAGAATTTGATAAATTTGAAATGTCTTTTCATTTATTCGTAAGCTAATGTTTAAGGCAGAACAAGTAAACTGGAAGAAAGTAAGTACAGAGGGTGATTTGGGAAGATGGAAATGATTTGGGTCTTGGCCATATCCTCATGGCCTCAGAACGACAGCTCTTTCTAGAGGTCAGTGTGTGAGCCGTGCACGGTGGGTGCCAGCCTTGACCACACCCCATCTTAATTCCACAAAGAGATGATGAGAAAACAGGGAAAGAGATTTCCCCTGAGATAACTAGGTAAGATCTGCTTGAAATAAAGTCTTGGGAGTTAAATATGAAAAGAACCTTGGAGTCCAGACCACATGTTTTGCAAACAAGGCCTGCTAAGGAGAGGGAGCCCGACCGAGGCCACAGCCCGGTCAGCGGCAGGACCAAATCAGAGCCAGTCCCTGCCTCCAAAGTGGGTGCTCTTTCCACTCCAGAAAGCCTTCTCTTTTCTGTGTTTTCTCCTCTCATTATAAAATGCAACTCCTCTCATTATAAAACATTTAGAAAGCATAGCACAGAATTTATAAAGCAAAAGGATTACCATAATCTCGTCACTACCATCATTACCATTTTGTTATATCCCTTTATATAACCTTTTCTGTATATTTAAATGATAGTGTTCTCTTATGTTATTAAAAATCATCATAAACATCAGTTTATAGCTGCGCAAACCCATCATTGTATGAATGTAGCATAATTAAACCACCTTCTTATTTTTGGAAACTTAAGTTATTTATACTTCTTTATAATCATATAGCAGTGTGAGGAACATTTTTGTGCAGATAGCATTTTCTGACATTTGGATTATTTACCAAAAAAAAAAACCTGATAAATAATATTGAAATAACAAGGTCAGAAGGCATTCAACATTTTTGTAACTTCATTGGATGTTAAATTTTTTATAATCCTAAATACATATTACCAAAATTGCCTTCCAGAAAGTTGAAACCTACCAGTGGTGTAGATTTAAGCCCTGCACCTTTGTCACTTTTTTTTCTGCTCATGGATAAGTGTAGATGGATAAAAAGGCTGGTAGAAGGTAAGTGTATATACTGGCAGATGGTGGGAAGCACAGGTGTGACCAGGTAGAAGCAAGATGAGACAGGTGGAGGCAGGGAAAGCCTGAAGTAGCTAAAAGGATGTTGGTCAATTTCAGAAGACACTTATTACATAAATGTAAGAGAATTTTCCTAATCAGCAGATTGATTTCAGGGTTAAAATGCTATAGAATATACCTGGGGTTTTATTGAAGTCTAGCCAAATTATTAGCTCTCTTCACTAGGTTTTATAATTTCTCATTCAAGGAAAGATCTTGAGAAAATATTTGTGGTACATCAAGATTATGGGGTTAAATTCCTAGCCTCACCTATCTGACAATTATTTTCCCCTATCAGCTGTTGGTTTGTATTAAATAGAACAGGGTGGGATATTATGGTAGTGGTTCTCAAACATTTTTAAGCCCCAGATCCCTTAAATAATGAGAATAATGAGGCATCTCTCCAGAAACATACCAGAAACATTTACCCACCAGTTTTGCATATAATTTTCAGAAGACTTGAGGATTTTCTGCCTCCCCCTGTTTTATGAACTGAACATTTGATGCTTCAACCATAGTCTAACTTAAAGCTAATTTCCTTTTCTTAATCTGTGGTTCTTGAAATATGTTCCCTCTTCTATATTGTGTTTATCTCTTTTGTTAACCATATACAATCCTTGAAATAGCTAACACTGGAAAAAATCTTACTTAAAATATCTTCCCCCAGTTAGAAAGGCTACTCGGCTTGTTTTTCCTACTTCTATCTATGGTACTGAAAACCTTTCGCCCTCCTCCCTCTCCCTGAATGCTATATTCTTTCAAACGATCAATCATAGATGGTTGGAATTCCATCCATCTTTCCGTCCACTCAACAAGCAGTCACTAAGCACCTCCTAAGCCCAAACTAGTTCCTTAGTATAGAGAGATGAGTAAAACCTGGTCCCTGCTGCTATACTCACAAGGAAACTGTGATGCAAGACTCAAAGTGTTTATAAAGTGCAAAGGGCTCCTAGAGGAGAGAATAGTTAAGGCTTCTAAAGGGCTCGGGAAGGTTGACAGAAGAGATGACATTTCCACCAGACCAACTGAAACAAAAAGGAAGGGCATTTTTAGCAAAAGAAACAGCACGTTTGCGAAAGCACAGAAACATGAGAGCTCCCAGCTTATTTGCAAAACCACAGGCAGATCAGTGTGACTTAAAGCTGAGGGTGTGAGGGGCAGTAGGAAGAGGTGGGTTTGGAAGTATATGTTGGAACCAGATGGTGAAGGGCTCTGAATCCTTGGTCTTCATCCTGTTGGCAGTGGAGAGACATGAAAAGTTTGAAGCAGGGTAATGGTGCCAGTCAATCTGTGTTTTTGTTTGTTTGTTTTGCTTTTAGGAGGTACCAGGGATTGAATCCAGGACCTCATACATGGGAAGCAGGCACTCAACCACTGAGCTACATCTGCTCCCCAGTGAGAGTTGGTTTTTTCGTTTGTTTTTGTTTTTTAGGAGGTACCGGGGATCAAACCCAGGACCTCATACATAGGAAGCAAACGCTCAACCACTTGAGCTACATCCACTCCCTCAAACTGTGTTTTATGAAGAGCATTTTGCCTAGAGTATGGATGGAAAACTAGAGGAGAGAGTAACTGTTAACAGTCGTAAATTGAACTCAGCCAAATTGTATCTGTGGGATAGGATTGTTGAGCCTGAAACCTGCCAGTCGCTCAAACCCTGTGTCAGTCCTATGTCAAAAACACTGCTTTCATCTCCAGATATCTATACTCCAGCCCTGTCCTCAATCTCTCCAACTTGTTTCTCTGTCCTGAAAACTTCATAGACACCCAAACCCTCCTAAACCATCACCTCCAAGTGGTGACAATACAGTGAGCCATGATGTCCTTCTACTTTTATCATGTAGTTTCACTTCATTTGCCCATTCATTCCCTGTTCTCCAAGTAAACGTGCTCCTTTCTTTTATGTACCATCAATAGTCCAGTGGCTGGGCCAATGGTTTACAAACTGTAGATTCCATGGAGCTTGTCAGGGATCCAGCCTTCCCCCTCAACCCCACCTACACTCCAAATGTACAGTTCAACAAAAGACCTCCATGTTTTGTTTTGGGTTGGTTTTATGAATTGGACTTCCTTAGGAAAATTTTGTTTGTAAATAATTGGTTCTGCTACTAATGGTTAAATGTTTGAAAGACAGTGGTTGGAGCACTGGTATTGGTCCTATCGCCCATGGCTTATGCCTGCTGCTGAAATAGCATATAAACCTCAACAGGAACTGCATTAGTCAGGATTCGCCAGGGAAACAGAACCAACAGGAGATACATGTGAACATATACGTATAGATGTATATAGCCATTATGAGATTTATCTAGGAATTGACTCACACGACCATGGGCATTGGCAAGTCTGAATTTGTAGGACAAACTCCAATGAAGGTTTTGATGAAAGAAGTTGGCTGGGTGAAGGAGAAATAGAAATTATTCTTTCTGACTGCCGAAATCATCAGTTCTCCCTTTAAGGCCTTCAGCTGATTGATTGGCTGAGACTTCTCTCGTCGCTGGGAAGGCAGTCTCTTCAGTTGATTGTAGATGTAATCAGCCATAGATGCAATCAGCTAGCTGATGATTTAAATCCATTAAATGTCCTCACAGTAACAATCAGGCCAGTGCTCACTTGACCAAACAACTGGACACCATAACCCAGCCAAGCTGACACGCGAACTTAACCATCACAGGAACTCAAACAGAGGTTTGTACACCAATTTTCAAAGCAGCATTATTCACAATATCCAAAAGATAGAAGCAACCCAGGTGTCCATCAACAGATGAATGAATGAACAAAATATAACATGTGCATACAATGCAATGTTATTCAGCCATAAAGAAGAATGAGAGGAGCGGATATAGCTCAGTGTATGAGGTCCTGGGTTCGATCCCTGGTACCTCCTAAAAAAAAAAAAAAAGGAATGAAATTGTGAAACTGCTACAACATGGATGAACCTTGAATACATTGTGTTGAGTGAAATAAGCCAGACCTGAAAAGACAGATATTGTATGATTTCACTTATATGAACTACTCAGATTAAATAAAGTAATAGTGACAAATTAGATTACAGGTTACCAGGGCTTGGGGAGACAGGGGGCAATGGGCAATGGGGAGTTACTGCTTAATGGGTTCAGAGTTTTTGTTTGAGGTGCTGAAAAGGTTTTGGTAATGGATATTGTTGGTGGTAGAACTCTGAATGTAAATGACATCGCTGAATTGTAAACCTGGAAACAGTTAAAAGGGGAAATTTTGAATTGTATATAAGTTACTACAATAAAAAGTTAAAAAAAAAAAAGAAAAGAAAACAACAACAAAAAGAACCCTCCACAATGATATCCTATTTCAGATTTAAAATGGCTTTCACGCCATGATTTTTCTCGTAACCACATTCCATCAAGCCCATCTAAAATTTCATGTTAATGAAACAGCCCTAACTCATTCCGGTTTGAGCCTGCTGGGTGGTACACTACAGCCCTGCAGTGAGACCAGGAGGCAGGAGCTGATATCCTCCCCTTTGCGCATGGACCTCAGGTCTCCCCTCAGCCATCTGCTGAAACGCAGCTTTCTAAGGAAATGGGTTGCTTCAGGTCCACGAGTCTCTGAGTGGTGCTTCCTGCACGGCCCTGTGCTCTCCTGGCTCCTCAGAATGCTAGGAGAGAGAAGCGGGTGTGGCTCAAGTGACTGGGCTCCCGTCTACCACATAGAGGGTCCCGGGTTCGGCTCCCGGGCCTCTTGGTGAAAGCGAGCTGGCCCACACCGCAAGCTGACGCAACAAGATGACGCAACAAAATAGAGACACAGAGGAAAAAACAATGAGAGACACAACAAACCAGGGAGCTGAGGTGGCTCAAGCGATTGAGTGCCTGTCTCCCATATCAGAAGGTCCCGGGGTCGGTTCCTGGTGACTCCTAAAGAGAAGATGAGAAGACACATTGTGGCAAACAGGTTTAGGATGGCGTTGCTTTAGGAGGGCACTCGCTGACTTGCTCTCTGAGGACGGCTGATTGGGGACAGGGTCCTGCCCGGGGGCTCTGTGCTGGGGGCGCACAGAGCGAGATCCCTGGGGACTTCGATCTGGAGGGAGCAGGACGCGAGGAAGATTGCTCGGAAGAGATTCGTGAGTTTTTCCCCTGCCTGTGGTGGTTAACACAGACGGCTGAGCCCCACCCTCAGGGGAAAAGGCTGGTTTGAGCCGCCGCCCGCAACCCGGTGAGAGGGAGCGTTCTCCGAGAGTGGGAGGGTTCTGGCAGAGGGTCGAGAGGGCTTTCCTTTCTGTGGATTTGGCTGCCTGGAACCCCTTGCAGCTTTGGGAAACAAAATAGCTGGCTTGAAGCGGCACCAGGCTGAGGGGAGTGGGGAATCTGCTGAAGAAGGTTGATTTACCTAGCTGCCCAGGGTTATGCCTCAACTCCCGCCAGCAACCCAGTGAGAGGGAGCATTCTCCGAGAGGGGAAGGGTTCTGACAGAAGGTGGAGAGGGGTTTCCTTTCTGTGGATTTGGCTGCCTGGACCCCCTCATAGCTTTGGGGAGCAGATAAGCCAGCTTGAAGCAGCGCCTGGCTGAGGAGAGAGGCGAATCTGCTGAGAGAACCTGATTTACCCAACAGCCCAGGGATACTGAGACTTGGCTCCAGAGAGGGCGGAGTCAGCCAGTTTTATTGTTCTGCACTGACAAGCATCAGAGCTTCAGCTTCCCTGGGGACGCCAGGAAGTGGGAAGTGCTTGATTAGTTTCCACGAGCCTATTTAGGGTCCCCTCGGTGAAGGGGGTGGTCTGGAAGAGGACTTCTTTTGGGTCCCTTATTTCACCAAAAAAAAAAAAAAGACACATTGTAATTGTACTTAATGCCGCTGAACTGTACACTCTAAAATGGTTAATTTTACATTATTTGAGCTTCACCTCAATCTAAAAAATGAAAGCAAAGGCAATAAAGTCCAAGTGTTGCAAACACCTCAATTCAACCACAGCTACTGGCATTTCAGCAAGGCCCTCACTAGCTCTCTGCCCCCAGGACTTGCTCTGAGCTCTGTGTGCTGTGAGACCCCCAGGCAGCAGCAGAGAGCCCAGATAGCTGTGGACGATGGAGGACTATGTACTGTGTAAGACACAGAGCCACAAGGAGCCCTTGAACGAGCCACCAGTTCCCTCCCGCGTCTCTGCCCTGACTGTGCCTCCACCAGGGAGAGAAGGGCCCACAGGACTCACACGGGGTGAGGGCAGAAGCGGAGGAGATTTTCCTGGTATTCAATCCCCCAAAATAAACAATCGATGAGGACTTCTTAGTACAGTCAAAGAAAGGAATTTCAGACCTATTGATGAAAGGAAAGCATTCATAGTGGGGATAGTATCACAGGACCTACGTGGAATTTCAGAAACTCGACTAACATCCCCACTATTGTGCCCTTCTGGGTTTTTTAAAAAATTTATTCATTCTCCTAATTGATTTGATAATTCAACACACATCCATCTTCATGACTGATACGTAACGTACTGAGGTCATTTTTTATTATGGACAGTGTCAGAGGCCTGGTTCCCTCCACCCCCACCTTCCCCAGCCCAGAGATTCTGATTTGATTGCTCTGGAGGATGGCCTGAGAACCGCGGGCTTTTAAAGTCCCCCAGGTGATTGGCTATGCAGCCAAGGGTAAGGGCAATTGCTTTAGCCAGTAAATGGGGCCAGAAAGGCCCCTGGGAATTCTCTCAAGGTGAGAGGCTCTTCCTCAGGAATCAGTGGGTAGCCAGAAGTGCACTAGAAGCTGGGGCTAAGTGGCTGGACCAGGCGCCATCCTCGGGGCTCGTTGTGCAGGTGCAGTCAGGCATGTCAATAACTGATAATGCAGTTTTCTAAGGTCCACAGGAGCAGAATAAGCTATCAGTGTCTGAGAGGGTCGAGAAAGTGATGTTTGAAATGGGTGTTAAAGAACATGTAGGAATTTTCCAGGTGATAAAAGAAAATAGCACATGTTCCCCAGTGGTGAGAGTTTAGAAAATGGTAAGATCCCTGGAGCTGACAGTAGTGCCCAGAAATTGAAAAGGCCTTTGTGCTTCTTTCCCCTGAGCACAGCAAAACCTATGGCACTAGGAAAACTGATTGTTACTCTCCAAATGGGGAGAAAGGAACCTCCAGAAATATAACAAGTGGGGCAGCTCAGAAGAAGCAAAGAGGGACGTCAATGCTTTGAGGAAGGAAACACAGCGGCCATGGGGAGGCAGCCCAGCCTTGATATGTGGCCCCAGCAGCTCCCCGACAGCAGCCCACAGGTAGTCCTCCAGGCTTTGGTTGGTGACAGCGGAGGAATCAACTGGAAGGTCATGGTGCATGACCTCCAAATAAGCTGCATTTTCATCTGTAGCTTTGAAGGCAAGGATAATAGTCCATTGTCATCTTGTCCCCATCTTAGAATGATGACTTAGCAACATTTCTGCTTCATCAGGAAGGTCCACAGCTATGCGGGACGTTCTCCCGCTTTGGGCTTTCGGTGAGCTCTTCCCAGCCTCTGTCCGGGAATCAGCGTCTCCATCATGCATCGCTGACTTGATTTGCACCAGCTCTTGACTTTTTAGTCTTATTCTTCAAGGAAGCCCTGCAGGTTTCTGGTTTTAAGATAGTATGTGGAATGATTCCAGTGGGCCCTTTCTAGCCTGTAAATGAGCCCGTGGAGGACAACGTACAGTAGCGAAGTGTGTCACACTCATGACATAGGATTGGCGGAGTTAAGAGAACTGCCCATGCCAAGCAAAACACAAGTCTAGGGGTACCTGGAAGGTTAGGGACAGATCCACCAGCGAGAGGGTATGTTGACATAACTCCATGTCAGAAGAAATGTGTTTTAAAAACCTGGGAAGAAAGCCTCTCAATTACGGCACTGAGAGGTGAATGCAATGGCCCGGATGACTTCTAAGTCCTCAGATCAAATTGCTTGGGGGACCTGATTATGCCAATCTGTTAACACCATATTCCTGGAGAAGAGAAAATACTTCAACATCTACTCAAGGGAATTCTATAAATGGTAAAAGCACTAGCCGTGTATTTGGAGAGTGCTCTGGACATGGCATAACTGATGAATAGTCACTTTACATGAGATAGCATAGAAAACATTGACAAACAGAACAGAAGGATGTGCGGTTAACTCAAAAGAGGAAAATTCCACTGAGCAGATTGACCTTGCAGTTGAGAAAGAATACGTTCTCTGTGCTAGTAGCTTTGAGAAATTTTCTCTAACACTGAAACCGTGCACTCTTGTTGATGTGTTTCGTTTATTAGTGATAACTTCCTTTGTGGCTTGTCTACCCTGTGTTCAGTTTGTCTCTTTTTTCCTATAATTTGGCCGCATCGTTTCTTCATCGTCCCTGGAGGTAACGAATGCTAGCTTAAACCTTCAGTTGTCATACGTGAAAAAGAATGCAGGATATGTTGTGAGCCTCGTGTAGCTGGAGGAAATAAACGAACAAGAAGATGCAGGTATAATACATTACATCTTTATATGAAGATCCAGCGGTTCAGAGTAGCTTGGGCAGGCCAAGGATTTTATAGTGTGGAATATTCCATGGGCCTTTCACGGATGAGGGGAATTTGCTTTTAAAGAGTGACTATTTTAAAGACCCCCAGAGGTGCAGATGGTTTGCAGCATGTTTCACAGCTCCTCCAGATCTGGACTTTTTTCCACAGCATTTGCCTTCCAAAAACGATTTTAGCATTGTGGAAACAGAATGTTGAATATTTCAGAGCTGTAAGTCTTGGGGGAAATGGCTTGTCTTGGAGGTTAGATAAATAAGTTTAAACTATTTCTGACATTTTATGGCTGTTTCTTCGGAGCAAACATTTGTAGTCTTGAAAGACCATCAGGAGCTGTGGTTTGAAGGCTCCTGCCTGAATTTCCTCTGGCCGCTTCGGTCTTTTGAAAATGTTCGCAGCGTCCTGACGCTTTTAGTTGCTGAGCTCAGGGCCAGCTTTCTTCAGCCCTGGAGGCCTGGGTCCTTTTGTATCTGCAAAGTTGCAAAGTTTGGTTTTGTTTTCTAAAATCCATTGTGAATGTAGAGTATCACACGCTGTGTTAGCTTGATGTCATACCCTTCCCTTCCGAGGTTTGGGTTTGTCTCTGATACTTGTGGGCTCCAGAGTCTGGAAATTGCAGAGCCTTCACCGTGGTTTCTGACAATTCTTGGGGACTAGCCCTGGCCTTGTCTCCCCTGCCTCCGACTAGGACCTCAAGCTGTGTGGTCTTTTTCCCTGTATCAACAAGGACGCCAGTTCAGCTCCTTCCTGGTTTCCCTTCCTAGCAAGACATCCATGAACACCAAACATTTGGCAGCTTGACTAAGGAATGGATGCAAGGGCATCCCGCCAGCCGCCTCTCTCTGCTCCCTGCCTGCCCTCACCCTCTCCCTTCCTGTCCTCACCCCTGACCTCTTGGATTGCCATAGGACCCCCAGATTCTTCTCTCCCTGTTAGGCAGTTCTTGCCTACAAATGGACGTTGTCTAAACCTCCCACGAAGTTCTGCAGGGAAAGGATACACCCTCTTTAGAAGACAGCTGGAGTTACATAGAGAAAACAGCTTCTTCTCTGACCTTTAATTTGTTCTATTTGATTTACTTCCATGAGTCTTTGCTGTGGGTAAGGCCCCGGTTCTGGGATTGCACGGGTGATTATCCCAAAGCTTTGCCTGGAAGGGGCTCACTGGCTGGCTGTCACCTCAGGCTCTGTGCTAGTCCCAGGCCATCAGTGTGTTCTTTCTAGATTTCTGGAGATGGAGGCAGACACCTGAGAGTCCCCTGGCTCTCCTAAGGCCTGAAGGTGAGGGAAGCCGGCCACTGGGCACAGTAGCCCAGCAGTCCACACATACGACCAGCCGTCCCAGGCGTGGAGGAAGAAGTGTGCCAGGCTTAGATGGTGGGAACTTTCCAGGCAAGGAAAAGGCTGGCTTGTTGCCAGGACAGTGAATTGACAGGAAAGAGTGGGAAGTCTGTGGCAGGAGAGACAAGGCAGGAGACTTCAGCAGATGCCCTAGTTTCCCAGGGCTCCCACAACAAAGTACAATACTGGGTAGCTCAAAACCACATAAATTTATTCTCGAACAGTTCTGGAGGCTGCAAGTCGTATTGGACTGAGGGCCCCTCCCATTCCAGGATGACCTCATTTTAATTCATCCAATTCCATCTGTAATGACTCTGTTTCCAAATAAGATCTCATTCTGAGGTACTGGAGATTAGGAGTTCAGCATACCTTTTGGGGGACACAATTCAGTCTCCTACAGTGCAGGAGGCCAGAAGTGTGAGCTACAGCTAAGTCACGCAGAGCTGGCAGGGCCAGGGCCACGTGCTTCCGTAGACAGTCGGGGGCCGGCACGGGCTTCTAGGCCCTCCACTCCCTCTGACCTTCCCTCCATGTGGGGGATGGTTTGGAAGTAGGGACGCCAGCGAAGAGATTGTTTCAGCAATTAGTTAAGGCAAGAACTCTGGCTCTGTGCCGTAGCAGTGACCATGAAAATGGAGAAGAGGAGACTATGCCTCCAAGGAACACTTCACGACATATTACCTATTAAGCATGAAAAGAAGGGGAGGGCCAGGGAAGGCTGTGAGGCTCCCAGCTGGGGTGATTGGGTGGATGGGGTGCTATACCAGTGGATGGCGTTCCCTGTGGGCTCACCCGAGTTTGTGGTGCCCAGGGACGTGATGAGGGAAGATGTCCAGGAGACCGTTAGTTTTGCACTCAAGGGAGAGAGTAAGCTTGGACAGGTAGATGTGGGAGTTTTTCAGCACGGTAATGATCACTGTGTTCCTAAAAGTCGATGAAATCACCCCAGGAGAGTGTGTTGAGTGAGAAGGAAGGACTTGGTCCCATCGTCTTCATTTCAGACTTCCATTTCCTGAAATTTCCTTCTGGAATGCAGTTATGTCACTTTGTTCTGAGAAGTTCTTGCTGGTGTGGCCGTTTGGCCATCGGGATTGTTTTCATGCCTAAGGTTTTAGTCCAGACTCGTGGTTACAAAGGAAAGAAAGCCATCCCAAACTGGCTTAAGAAGAGTGGAGACACTATTGGCTCAAGAAACTGAAAAGAAAGTCCTGGAGTATAGCTCACTTTGGCCACATCTGGATCTAGGAACTTAAGTGATTTTATCAAGAATCTGCTTCTCTGGCTTTTTGCTCAGTTTTTTTGTTTGTTTGTCTTTTTTGTTTTTGTTTCTTGTGTTTTAAAGTAGTTGGAGGGTGCAGCTCATGCAGGGCTGCATCAGCCGTCATTAGCACTTTGGTTTATGTTCTGAGTGCGAGGGAGGCGTTGGAGGATTCTGGGCAGAGTAGTGACATGATCTGAATTGCATGGTGGAAGAAACACTCTGGATACTGCGTTGAACACAGACTGTAGGAAATCGAAGAGTGAAAGGAGAGCAGAGGGTGGGAGCAGGGAGACCAGTTAGGAGAACTTTCCAAATTCCAGTGAGTGAAGGAGGCTGCCTTTAAACATCCTGCCCTCGACACCACATCTCCCTTCAGCTGCTACCGCATTCCTCAATTTCTCTTTATAGCAAAACATCTCAAAGGAGTAGCCTATACTTTGCTGTCTCCAATTTCTAGCCCCCTCATTCTCTCTTGAATCCATTGCCACCAAGGTGTGGCCTCACCACTCCTTCATAGCTGCTGTCAAGGTAACCAGCAAGGCCACCAGGTGAGTCTGTGATCACTGAATTCTGTGGAATTCTCAGAGCTTCTTGCTCATTTGCAGTGATAGCATCACATCTGACAATTGCTTACTGCCTCCTTCTTGAAATACTTTCTTCTCAGCTTGCGGGAAGCCACTTTCTCAGTTCTGCTCCCGTATCACCTGCTCCTTTTCTGCTTCCTTTGCTGGCTCTGCCTCTTGTCCCTGAGGTCTGACTTGAAGTACCCAGTGTTTAGTGCTTCGTCATCTTCTCTTCTCTACCTCTACTCACTCCCTTATTGATCTCACCCAATTTCAGGTACCAAATGCCCTATATGCTGATAACTTCCAGATTTGCGTTCCTAGCCCAGACCTTTCCCGAAACTCCAGATGAACATCTCCAACTGCCTTCTCAGCATCTCCATGGATAGCTAATAGGGGTTTCAAACCTAACATTTCCAAAATTGAATTGCTGATTTTTGCTTCAAAACTTGCTTTTCCGTAGTCGTTTCTTGTCTCAGGGAGTGGCAATGCCATTACTTCTGTTGCTCAGGTTAAAAATCTTGGAGTCCTCCTTGACCAGCTTTTCTCTCTCACATCCCCCCTCCTCAGCTCCACCTTCAAAGTCGAGCCAGGCTCTGACCGTCTCACCCTCTGCACTGGAACCGCACTGTTCCCAGTCACCATCATCTCGAGGCCGGAATCTTCCAGCCACCTCCTCGCTGGTCTCCCTCTCTCTGCCCCTTACTCTCTGTGCTCAATACAGCAGCAAAGCAATCCTTCACAAACCTAGGTCGGCTCATGTCACTCCTCAGAACCCTCAGAATAGAAGCCAGAGCCCCCCAGTGGCCAGCAGGCTCCCTGTGATGTGCAGCCCCCACCTGCCCCCTCTCTGCCCTCATCTCCTACCGTGCTCTCCCCATTCCCTGCAACCACAGTCGCCTCTTTATATTCCTCTAAAAACAGGAAATGTCCTGTGGACTCCTCAGAATGTATTTTTAAATGCATAAAATAAAAGACATTGTATTATAAAGAAAGCCAGTTGAGAAATGTATATATTTATTCATCTGTGTTTACTTTTTAGTTTTTAATTGTTTATATTTTTAATTATTAAATGTACAAAATAAAGTTTGAAAAAAAAAAAAAGAAAGCCAGTTATCCTCAAAAGCCAAATACCAAAATATTAATAAACCGAGTGTGTGGTCTAGTAAGATATGTGCTTCTTTAATAATGAATCAGGTCCAATGATTGCCATAATATTGAAATAGTGATGGTCTAGTAAGATATGTGCTTCTTTATTAATGAATCAGGTCCAATGATTGCCATAATATTGAAATAGTGATGGCATAAAAGATATTTTAAGATATCTGTAACAATTACAATATGGCATGAAAATGTCTGTGGTTTCTGTTGGTGTCAAAGTCAAAGGAATCACCAAGAATCTTGGTTCACTGCCTATATTCATAACTGACAGAAATGCTAAATCTCAGAGTTAGTGAAAAGGGACAGACCCCCAGAATTCTGTCTGCGCACCCGTGGGCCCTGGGTTAAGAACGTCTGCTTCAGGGCTCAGGTGCATGCTATTCCCTCTGCCTGAAATGCTGTTCCCTGAAATATCCGCGTGGCTTGTTTAACCTGGCTGGCGGCCCTTAGGAAACCCCTTTTCGGGGTAGAATTGACAACACTCTTGCTTCCACGCACCTTACTATGGAGGAATAATGAATAAGCTAATGAATCTGAAATGCGTCAGGGTCTCTCACTGCAGTATGCTTTGTAACTGGAGAAAAACCTCATTAATTTGGACTAACTGTGGAGAGTAAGTGTGAATTGATACAGATTCCTGAAGCGCAAAAAGTTTTAAAGCTTATTAATTGCTTTCAAAAATGTTTAGTCACTTAAGCAAGAATTACTTAGTAGAGGTCTTAAGGAAACTCCTCTAATAAATAATTAAATTCATGAATCAAATGTTTATATGTTGTGGAGGTTAATGGAGTGCTTGAAGGGACCTCTGAAATGATTTGCAGTTTTTCCCTCAAAATATATGAGGAGAGGGGAGTGGGCGTAGCTCAGTGGTTGAGCACCTGCTTCCCATGTATGAGGTCCCGGGTTCAATCTCCAGTACCACTTAAAATATATAAGGGGGGGTGGGGGTGGGAGGTGGGGTATTTTCTTCCTAATTAGTAGTGAAGCCCTTCTCTAAATTACCATTGCTCCTAAAATAATAGTGTCTGAATTTATGAGGTCTGTACTCAAGAGTCAGCGTTTTATTATCTTTGCTGTTTGGAAGAGAATATTGGTATGAATATCCAAAAAGACAAACTGATTTACCTTTGGGATTCAGAAGGATTTTCTTCTAGTAGATTCATCCCCCAGTTTATCCATTTGTGTGTTCAGCAAGTCTTCTTACAGTGTTTGCTTATGGTCTACTGAGAAGGCATGCGGCTAATGCAGTAAAAATGTCATAAACGAGTGCTGGGTCGTAGAAGGCACCTAATAAATATGAGTTGCATAAAAATGTAAAAGGATGAATGAACACCTCCCACAGATATCTTAGAGCTAAAAGAGATTCCAAGAGATCTCTTGCCTTCCCTTTTGTCATTTGTGCAGTGTGGCCTGAGACTTTCAGGAAACCTCAAATTCTCTTCTGTGCTCTTTAGGTTGAAAATAGGTGTGCCTGGTTTGCCCTTTGTAAAGTTACCATTTAAAACAATAACAGCACGTAAAAGAGAGACACCAAGTGCCAGCAACTGGAAGCAGGAGCAGTGGGTCTGGGCCTGCCAGAGGCCAGGAGGAATTTCCACTTAGGGAGCTCTTTACTCCGAGGTCGTGCAGCCCAAAGAACAGAAGTAGCACTCAGGAGGCATATGAAGAGCAGCCTCTGTGTCAAAAAAGTAAATTTTAGATTATATCTGCATCGTATCCCCGTTAAAGTCTAGAAAGATGAGATGAAGGCAAAGAGAAATTTAAAATATAAATAAAGAACTGATGGAGAGGGAGGCAGAAATAAAAATAGAGCTGGAAAGAATAAAGAATTCAATCACAGAAATAAAATCAACATTAGAAGCAGAAAGCAAAATCTCCAGTGCATCTAATGCACTGAGGGCAAGCTGGAGAATTTCTTCCAAAGTGGAGGAAAAAAACAGAGTGCTAAAACGAAACACAGTGAGACGTCGGGAGAAGGCCATGAAGCAGAGGGACTAAAAGTCACACAGCTGGTGTTCCTGAACAAGAGAATGGAGCAAGGAGAGCAGGCACAGAACTGAAAGATGAAAAAGATGGAAACAAAAAACATTTTTTTTCCAGTCTGATAGAACAAAGACTGTAGTTTGCAGATTGAAAACCCTAAAGAGTTCCAGGCAAAATTAATGAGAAAGAAATCGTATGTCCTGATCATAACCTGGCAAATAGTTTTAAAATTTCAGGTCACAGAATCTTATAGGAATCAAGAAATGGGGGGCAAATAAATAATAACAACAAGTATAGATTTCTTAAAAGAAAATGAAAGGTAGGGGCTTGATTCAGACTTCTTCAAAACTTTCAATTCCACCTGACAATGGATGGCATGAACTAAGTGTTGAGGAAAAAAACTTACAACACTCCTATTCTGTGGCCAGCTAAGCTGTTGTTTCTTGATGAAGACAAGAGAAAACATTCTTAGATATTCACGAGTTCATAATTTGTCCTACCTACTGACCTATCTTCAAGGGAAAATCACTACAAGATGCTCTGCTATCAATCAAGAAATGAATCGTAATTAGGACCTCAATCATGGAGACCTTGCAAAATAAAAGGAATGATTATAAAACATTAAAACAATTTAAATATTTAGAATTTAATACACGTTTTTTTAAAAAATGGCTTAAAAACAAGTTATAAATCTCAAAAAGAATCTGTAAAAGAGGATACATATGAAAAATAATAATGTAAAATTATCTGAATTTCAAATCCCAGATTATATCAGAAAATAAAAAGGATGGGAGACGGATGGGAGAAGAAAAAGCTTCAAATTTTGTCATCCTAGAAGGAGAGTTGGGAGCTAGCTCTATTTATAACATCCATAATCGGAAAAATGAGGTTTTTTATTAACTTTTTAAAATGTGGGGGTAGGAAATATATTCAGTAAAAAAACAAGACCCCACACAGTGGAAAGTCTTGCACCCGCCCTTGTTCCACTGCCCTATTCACTCTTTCTCCAGCATCTGCTGCTTCCTGTGCCTCCTTCCAGAGATCCTCTATGCAAATCAGGGCAGACAAAAACACAGGTTATTTCCTCTTCCTCCCATGTAAAAGTCAGTATACGCAACACGTTATTTGACACCTTGCTTTTTTTCAATTAAGAAACAACATTTCTTAGAAATCTTTCCATGTGAATATAGAGAGCATTTCTTTACTCTTTTTATATAGTGGCTTGAAACTCCATTGCATAGAGATACCATACATTAGTTAATGGGTCACCAGTTGTTAGACATGTGGATTGTATCCGATATTTAGCTATTATAAAAATACTCCATAAAAATTTGTATGCTGTTATATTGGTAGGATTATTTCCCAGAAGGGAAGATTGCTGGATCCAAGGATAAATGCAAAGGTAATTTTAGCAGATTTTGCCAAATGTCTGTCAAGGATTTTTAAAAATAATTTTTATTTTTAAAGGAGCTTTAGATTACATAAATGTTAAATTGAAAATATAGGGGATTCCCATATGCCCCACCCCATCCCTCCCACACTTTCCCCCATTAACAACATCTTTTCACTAGTGTGGTACGTTTGTTACAACTGATGAGCACATATTGAAGCATTGCTACTAACCATGGTCTATAGTTTACATTATAGTTTACACTTTGCCCTGCACAATTTTATAGGTTTTGACAAAATGTATAATGGCCTATATCCGTCATTGCAATGTCATGCAGAACGATTCCACTGTCTCAAAAATGCCCCATGTTACACCTATTCTTCCCTCTCCCTCCCTCAGAACCTCTGGGGACCACTGCCTTCATATCAGTGTTACAAGTTCTTCCATTACTAGAATAATAGTAAGTCTACTGTAGTCCATAGTTGCATCTCCCCTTAGGTTTATTCATTCCTCTGTCTTGAGGATTTGGGGATGGTGATGCCCGCTCTGCTTCCAGTTGAGAGGGGGCTTAGAGCCCATGGGGCAGATGGGTGGAACTGTCTTGCTTGCAGTTGAAGATGCTCTCTGCTTCTTGGGTTGGGCGTTGTCTGTCGTCACCTTTTTGTTAGTTGTCCTGGGTGAGTCTGATGAACTGGAGAGTATTGGCTGCAACGCTGAGATTCAAAGCTCACCCGGCATATGAGCAGCTGGAAGATTTAAGTCTCTGGGGCATGTATTTAATGGGTATAGGATTTTTTTTTTAAGTTAAGGTAACAGAGAACAAATGTAGCTCAGTGGTTGAGCGCCTGCTTCCCATGTACGAGGTCCCGGGTTCAATCCCCAGTACCACCTAAAAAAAAAGTTACGGTAACACTACTAGAATTTAAAATATAAGATTGAGCTTCCATATCACAAGAGAGAAATGAACAAAGAAAAGATAATCAAGAGTCAAGGTCAGGATTATAAATTTAGAAACTCTAGAACAATGACAAAAGCAAAACCAAATATATGTATAATCACCATAAATATTAATAGAGTTTAATACTCCTCTTAAAAGCCAAGGCTCTCAGATTGGTTGTCCAAATAAAATCTAACTGTATGCTATTACAAGAGACATCTAAAACAAAACGACACAAAGTTTTAAAGCTTGGACAAAGCAAACACAATCAACAGTCGGCAGTCACAGTAGTAAAATCAGACAACGCAGAATTCAAGAAGAAACAAACATTAAGAAGTTCATGAAAAAAAGCACACACAATAAAGTATAGACACCATGAATTTATGTGATGATTAAGATGTAAAATAGTATATTTATAAATGGGACTTAATATTGGGAGACGAACACTTTTTCTGCATGTGAGAGCTCAAGTTGGCACAAATAAATAGGGATACATACTAAAATTATATAATTATTAAGATTTAATTAACATATTTGAACTTTATATTCTAAAAAGAAATAATATGCCTTCTTTTGAAGTATCCTTAGAGCATTTATAAAATTGGTGTATTAGACCACAAATACACTTTAGAAGTTCCAGGAAGAAACTGTACCGCCTACATTTCTGGATCACAAAGGCACTAAAGAGAGGACCCCATCACAAAAGGGTAAATGGATAAAGTACCAGCTTGGAAATTTTAAAAATGCTTTCCTAAGGAACTTGTGAATCAAAGAGGAAATGAAAATGCAATTACTGACTTCTTAGAAAATAATTCGATTCCTCAGAATTCTATCCTGATCCCTTGCCTGCTCTCATCCCCTACCCCCTACTTTCTCCCCAAATCGCCTCATTTGATTTTATGATTTCAACAATCATTTCTGTGCTAATAGTTATATCTCCAGGCTAGACCTCTGTCGTGAGATCCAAATCCAGAGCCAATTGCTCCTGGATCTTCCCGGTTCTTCCCGGTTCCTCAACGTCAACTTGTCCGTGATAACTTACCGCGTACCCGGTGGGAATCTGCCCCTCCTCTTGTTTTCCCTGGGTCTGTTAATGGTGCTGCCATCCACCTGCATGTCATCTTTAAATCATTTTTCTCCCTCACTGCCCTACATAAAATCAATCACCAAGTCCTGTTGGGTTGTCCTTTTCAGTATTTACCAGGTGAATCCACTGCTCCTGCCTTTCTTCTGGTAACCTTTGTCTCTTACTTCAGTTGCTTCAGAAACCACCTAACTGGTCTTCCGGTCCCTTGCCCTCTCTTCCCCAACCTGCATTGCATCCAGACCAGTATTTCTAAGGCACCAATCTGCTGTTTTCACCGCTGTGCCTAAAACAATCACATGGCTTCCCATTTCCCTTAGAAAAAATTCAACCACACTCCGTACTGTGGCTGCCGAATTTTCGTTTATGATCACCTGCCCACCTCTTCACCTTCATCTCGCCTCGCCCTTCCCCCAGGAGTTTTATGCTCCAGCTCCAGTAAACAATTTATGGTTCCTCTCGGCTTCCATGCATGCTGCTCCCTCCACCTAAAACAATCTCCCCGCCACCACGACCCCCTTTGCTTGATGTATTTGTACTTGTCCTAAAGTATTAGTTTAAATGTTCTTCCACGTGGGAATCTTTCCTGTGACTCCAGTCTGCATTATTAGGTACCCAGCTTCTGTGAACCAGTGCTTACCTTTATCCTAAGCCCTATCTCCTTGTATTTCAGTACCTATTTCCCTCCATAGCCTCCCTCTAGATCAGGGGTTCTTAACAAGGGGTCTGTGAGCTTGAATTGAAATTCAAAAAAACATTATTCTTGTGGGGACATGTTGGTGCAGGTGTGATATATTTATTAAATAATACACGGTATAGTGTGGACTTAGTAAGGGGTCCATGGAACAAAAAAAGGTTAAGAACCCCTGCTGTAGATTAAGTTCCTTGAGAACTTAGTTCTCCATTATATCCTTAGCACCAGCACTGAGTTTTGCACATAACAGGCACTCCATAACATTTTTTGAATGAATTAAATAATGACAATACTAGTATTGCATTTCAAAACATGAGATGTATAGCCAAAGCTGTGCTCAGAAGAAAATGAATAGCTTTAAATATTTTAGTTTTGAAATAAGCAAATTAAAATAAACTAAATATTCAATTCAAAGATTTAGAAAATTTCATGTAAGCCAGAACCAGAAGGAAATTTCTTTGACCTGACAGCAATTATCAGAAACTAAAATCAAACATCTTATGGATGAAACATTAGTAACCCATTAAAATGGGAAACTAGACAAATATGCCTGCTATCACTGTTATTTAGCATTGTTCCAGAGACACTAGAAAAATATTTTTAAAAGATATCAGAGGTAGGAATATGGGAAAGGAAGAGATGAAATTGCCATTATGTGCAGATCATATGATTGTTTACCTCTAAAAAACCAACAAGAAAATCCATTGAAAAACTATTCAAAATTATAAAGTTCAGTAAGACGACTAGATACAAGATAAATATGCAAGTATTTGTAGCGTCCCTAAGTGTCAGCAATAAACAACTACAAAATATATATATTTAAAAATCCTGCTTATTATAAAATAAAAAGTATTAGATGCCTAGGAATAAATGTATCAAGAGATGCCCAAGACCTACCTACATTTTGGTTAGGAGATAGGTTTCAGAGCAAACTGCGTGGGTATGACTCTTGCCTCCAGTGTGTACCAGCTGGTGACCTTAGGAAAGCTTACCCTCTCTGTGTGGGGATATTTACGGAAGAAACTACTAATTCACATGCGTTTAGTGCCCCTCTGGCTATTTAGGGCTAGCCTAGTGTTAATTTAAAAATTTCAAAGATATCTCAGTAAGTTAGATTTCCATTGCTGCCATAACAAATTACTAGAAATTTAGTGTCTTCATACAACACCCATTTATTATCTCACGGTTCTGTAGGTCAGAAGGCTGGGACTGTGGCTCAGCTGGGCATTCCGGGTGTAGCATCACAAAATGAAATCAAGGTGTAGGCAGGGCTTCCTTCCTTTCTGGGAACTCCGGGGATAAATCTGCTTCCAAGCTCATTCAGGCATTGGCTGGATTAAGTCCTCGCCATTGTACACCTGAGGGCCCGTTTCCCTGTTGGCTGCCAGCTGGAGGCGCGCTCGGCTTTCAGAGGCCACTCAACTCCCTTGGCTCGTGGCTCCTCATCTTTAAAGGCAGCAATGGCCACTCAAGTCCTTCTCACACTTTGGCTCTTTCTCGTCTCTCCTACTTTCTCTTCCCCTGCATCTCTCTGATTGTTCTGCCTTCCTTTCCTGTTTTTAAGGGTTCAGAGGATTGCATTGAGCCCAACTAGAGAATCGGAGATAAGCTCCCTCATTTAAGGTCACCCGGTTGGTAGCCTAAATTACATCTGCACAATTCCTTCACAGCAGTACCTAGATTAGTATTTGATTGAATAACCAGGGGATAGGAATCTCGGGGAGACATCTTCAGAATTTTGCCTACCACGTTCAGTTCCTACAAAGCCGAAGGATTACGGAGAAAAAGCCCGAGCGCAACCATCTCAGACTCAAATTTTAAAAACCTCAAATATTATATATGAAAATGATTAGGTGCCTATCGTTAAAGATTCCTGTCAACCGGCGAGCTAGCAGAAATCTAAATGACCAGTCCAAGGGTATAGAACTAGGAAGTACTGAGAATGAGAGCAAAGCACCCCAAGCCCCACCCAGGGCACGGCTTTTCCCAGCACACCTCTCCTGCTCCTCCTCGAGTAGGAGTTGACCCTTACTCTTCTCTTGAATTTCCCAGTGAATCTTCAGTGCCAGTATCAGTCTTTGGTTTCTACAAGTTAATTTTAGCATCTATAGGTCAACAGTTTCTCTAAAGACGCAAAACTATTGCCTTACGAGACCTGACTAAGCATCTTGGCTTAATGGACAGAACTGGACCTGACGTCAAAAAGCCTGGCTTACTGCTCCCTCGGCTGTAAGATGGCGCTAACAAAGCCTCCTTCCCAGGGCCTGGGAATGATTGTGGGAAAGTGTCACCGTGTTCGCGGAGCATGCGTTTCATTGCTCGTGGCATGATAATAGTGATGACGTCTGCTTTTGTCAGAAAGCCAGGCTATGTCTTCTGCATTCTCTCCACCTGGAGCCCTGCAGGAGGAGAGGACATCCTCAAAACCAGTTGCGTGGCGCTATCTCAGGCATCATCTGAGGCCACCCCAGCTCTTAAGAACCAAAGGAGATTCCTCATAGCTGGAAATTCCACAGTCCTGTGAAGTGCTAAGTCTTCCCAAGATTTGGGGGAAGAAATTCTTTGAATCCCTTGTGCTGCCCTCTGTGCCCGGGCTCCTGTGTTGTTTCTTACAGTCTCTGCACCTCTCTACGTCACCCAGACCTGAAATGCAACACTGCTTTGTGTTCTCTAAAGGACCATCTCTTTAAAAAGTATTAGTAAGCAAAGAATATTTCCCTAAAGATTTTATATTCCTACTGAAGGAGGAGTGTTTCATTGAATAGGCACAGCGAACAGCTTAAAGATCCATATCAGATACTTTTGTTTTCCAAAGACTTCTTTGTGATAGCTCCCCACTGGCAATTCCCGTCCCTGGCTCTGCCTCCACACCCAGTCTCGCCAGCTCCTTTTTTCCAACCACTCTTCCTCAATCCTCACCTACTTCAAATTTCTCTCCCGTTTCTTTGGCTCCTGTTCCTTGTCTTAGAAATGTAAAGCAAGCAGGTGCTCAGTAGACCGAAGCCTTTTGCTTTGATGGGATCCTCTACATGCCGTGGAGGAACTATAGAGCTAGAAACAGTCATTTTTCCTATTATTTGTGATTAAACACATTTGTTGACTTGTGGACAAAATGCTAACTGGTATTTGCAGTGTGGTTCTGTGGCCCTGTTCTTAAAGCAATTGCCATTGTCATCTTTGTTTTTGTTTCTAAGGTGTCCCTGAGCCCAATATAACTTGGTTGAAGAGAGGAGGATCTCTGAGTGACAATATTTCCTTGCTTTTCAATGGATCCCTGTTGTTGCAGAATGTTTCCCTTGAAAATGAAGGCACCTATGTCTGCATAGCCACCAATGCTCTTGGAAAGGCAGTGGGGACATCTGTACTTCACTTGCTGGGTAAGTGTCAAAGTCCTGTTGTTCCTCAAATGCTTCCTGGAACACTCACAAAGTAGGGAGGGCTCAGTCTTGTTGATCCTGGAGTCTAGGAGTGACTAATAGAAGGACGTTGGTTCTAAGGATTGCTACCGCTGCTCACTTATGAAGGAGCACTGAATGTTAGTACCCTGTCTTACTAGTTCCCCGGAGAACATTGCCACTTTCCTGATGCCACTCGCCTTCAGGGAGCCTGGGATAGAAAGCTTTTCAGGACCCTTCATTTTCTGCCTGTACATCTGCTTAACTCCTGACCCCATTCCTAAGTCAGCATTGAGCTCTGTTCCCCTCAAGATGGTTTCCTGCCTTCTAATCCATCACACACACACACACACACAGAGCATGCTCCCCCCTCGTTGAGGCTTCCAGGCATACTTCTCTCCCAGGAAAAACCACCCTTCACTACCTTTTTCACCATTGCTCCAATCCCTCGCATCCTGTAGGACCACTGAATTCCTACCCACTTTGTGAATCCTCTGATTCTGTCTGACCTTTCGTTTCCCTGGTTTCGTCACTTGGCGCCTGGTTGAGTCCTGACACGCATTGCTCTCCAACAGTTTCCTCTTTTATTTTTGTCTCCTCCACTAACTTGTGGGTCCCTCAAAGGTAAGGAACCATGTCTAATGTTTCTTTTGCAGTCCTGAGGATATAGTACAGGGTAAGGCACACCGTAGGTGCTCAATAAATACCGATTCGTTGAGTCTTAAAATATCTTAGAGTTGAATCAGTATTGTAATTTGGAGAAGGTCATTACAATGTGCCCTCCGGGCCCAGGGTGATAAGCTGGCTTCTCCTCTCTGCTCGGGATAAGATCTGGACCTCATCAAGCCCTTATCACCAAATTGGGCTTTAAGTTGCTGGAATTTTAGGGCTCAATAAGTAATGTCTTCTTTTCCATCAGGGAGTTTGGACCCAACTGAGGGTTAATCACAGAAGTCAGTCAGATGGAGATAAGGGACCATGTAATATTTCCTTCTGTATCCCCAGCACCTGAAGCAGGTGTAAGAGTTAAAAAGTGTTTGATGAATGAATGGAATTGAATCATTGGCAAATGTAGCATGAGATTATAGAGTCCACTGCTGAACCAAGAAGAGAGGCTGTGAAATAGCTTTCTTCATGACTTGTCTTATTGCCTGTTAGAGGATCCCGATGACATAAAAAGAGGGGCAGTGCCAGTGCAGACAGTTGGAATAGCTGACATGCACAAAGCGCTTTGATGTGCACTAACCTCTTGAGCCTTACGCAATCTTGTGGATAGTAAGTTTTAATCCCATTGTATAAATGAGGAAAACTGAAGCTCATAGATAGTTTGAAGAGTTTAAACTAGAGCCCAAATATGTAGTCTCCTCTTTCAGTGTTCTTTATACTACCCCTCGTGGACCCTCAGTACTGGTCAGAAAGGCACCCCCCAGCCGCTGTGGTCTTGGAGGGTCGCAGAATGAAGAGTTTCAACAGATAGGCTAGGACAACCTGTCTGATTCTTGGACCTCCTCCCCCAGGCTCTCTGAGTAGTCCGTCCGTATCTTTTGCTTGTCTCCATCTCCATTCACGAATCTTCCTGGCTTTCTCAGTTCTGCCCTGCACACCTCTCCTTTAAGAAAAGCCAGGCATTTCATGGAAACTTGACTAAGGAATCAAGGATGTCTTACATCACACAAACACAGCATTCCTCCACCACCCTTCTGCTCTTCTGTTCGAGCGTCACAACCTTCCTAAGAGCCCGTGCTGCTCACCATGAAGCATCACTCATTCTCCTGCTCCAGAGGCACCCCTTGAGGGGAGGGGCTCTATCAGACCAATCTGCTCCCTCCAACCCCTTTTGAAATTCTGCTGAATAAGTTTTTTCCGTCTTGTTAGTTGGGCTCTAAACCCTGGAAACTGCAGAGATGCCATGTTTAGCACAGTCAGTGACTCTAACTAAGCTCCTATGACACTGCATGTCCACAAATACCTCCCACCCCTGTGCGAGCCTGAATATCTAGAGACGGAGCCTGCTACTGGAAAGGGCTATTTCCTAGCGGTTGTCTTTGAGAATACCCAACCTGGAACAAGAATTAGATCCTTTCTAACTGGTAAACAAGTGTTACTTCTTTTTCACAGAACGAAGACATCCCGACAATAAAATTGTATTTCCCAAGCGACATAAAAAGCTTATTGTCCTGGAATCCAACTCTGGAACCAACAGCAGTGACCCCTCAGGAGAAACCCTACCTCGAGGTCTGGGATTTTGACTTTTAGAGATTTGCTGTTTGGGAGGCGTGTGCAAAGAAAAGAATTTAGCTAAAAGACCCTCCGTTTTTGGCACGTACAATCTGTAAAGTTCCTCAGCGTTTGGCCAGATTTCCCCTTGCCCCTCAGTCTTCTGTGATTCAGCTTGTTCCTTCCATATTGAAACGTTTTTGAGAAAAATCCATCTCTGAGGCAGCCAGGAAAGCTCGTATCCCAGATGTGCATCATGATTTGTGATAAGCAGATATTGGTGTTCCAGTTTCAAAGCTATTGTCAACATGGTAAATATTAATAGAGGGAAGGTTTGCTAAGAATTCTGGAATCCATTCTTTCATTTTTCTCTTTTCACAGAATTCTTTTCCACACATGTCATGTATCAGAGTTTGGTCAGGAGAACTGTAAGCATTTCAAGCTTGTGAAACTCTTTAGGAGGGTCAAGGGAGCAAGGGGACGTTAAGAAACTCATGACTGCTCTAATCGCAGGACACCACTGCTGAGGGTCTCTGCTCTTGTAGCTCACTCAGAGGCTACCCTTAAACTTCATGGTTGAGTCTATCTACTCTATAGGAACAAGAGTGCTTTTTATGCCATTTCAACCTTTTAAACCTTGAGCATGCCTCTCGTTGACAGAATATATCCCAGAACACTACAGGTAGGAATTCTATGAAATGGAGCTCCTAGTCTTTCAGCTCCCAGGATACAAGGGGAGAGCACAGAAAGGGAAAATAGGCCTGAACCGCCGATCAACAACCCAGCATGTTATTAATGAAATAATTGCTTATGTCTAAAGGATATATTTCTTCTTGCCTTTCAGACATATCACTACCATTATTCTATCCACTCATTCATCATGCCATCCATTCAACATTGAATCCATTAATTAAGCATTTAGCATTTTCTGCCCAGTGCTTATTCTTGCCAGACTGGGGTTACATAGATAACCCAGCCCTTGAGAGGCTCACAGCCTAAACCAGGAGGCAGATGGTCATGTTAACAGATTTTTTGATGTGATGTGACAAGTGCCATAATAAACAGATGACCCAAGTACAATGGTAGTGCCAGAAAGGGGGCCCTAATTCTGGGGGAGTCAAAAAGTTTTCGTGGATATGCTGTTCTGGAATGAGGAAGAAGGGCATTTCAGCAGAACATAAGATACACGAAGGCAGAGAGAAATTCCATGTGACATGGAACATGAGGTCAATAGAACTCCCTCAAATCAATTAATGGAAACAAAAGGATATTCGTGAGGCTGAAGTTACTGGTGAAGGTGAAGATTTTGGAATATTCATAGATTTGGTTTATCGGGATTATCCACAAATTCTACCACCTCCTACACACATACATGCACACACACATGATGTTCATGGAATATGGATGGACCTTTACCTTGGCATTTCAGAGAGACTCATTTATTAATTTGGCAAACATTGATTGAATACCTACTATATAGCATGCCCAGTCCTAGCAGTAAATAGGACAGAAGGGATCCTCACCCTCAGGCAGCTGACATGCCAGTAGGAGAAACAGATAAGAAACATGTAAACAAACATGTAAGATATTTCTCTGTGGCAAGTGCTATGAAAAAACAGAATAGGGTGATGAGATGCACAGTGACTGTGGGTGGCCACTTCAGTGAAGGTGGTCAGGAAGGGCCTCCTGAGGAGGTTATGTCCGAGTCCAGACCTCCAAGAGGGCACAGAACTGTCCGTGCAGAAAGGCGAGGAAGGAGCATTTCTGGCAAAGGGACTAGCAAGTGCAAAGACCGTGACGTAGGAAGAAGCTTCATGTGGTCAAGGGGCAGAAAGCTGGTTCCTGTGACTGAGGGTTGGCGAAGGAGATGGAGAGGGTATTAGATGAACTTGGAGAGCTGCTGAAGACCAAGTCGTACAGGGCTTTGAGGGTCAAGGTAAAATCTGTGAGTTTATTCCTAAAAAAAAGTGGGAAGCCGTTGAGGAGTCTTCCGTGGGAGTGATGTGATCTACTTTTCAAATGCACTTGTATCAAAAATCATTAACCATAAAAGAAAAAATTGTCAAATTGGAATTAATCAAAGTGTAAAAATCTGCTCATCAAAAGACACTATTTGAAAAAAGACGCTATTAAGAATATGGAAAGACAAGTCATAGACTAGGAAAAATATCAGCAGTAAATATATTTGACTAGAATAAAGAACTCCTGCAAGTTAACAATAACCCACCCCTGAAAAGGGCCAAAGACGTGAACAGACACTTCACAAAAGAAGATATACAAATGGCACAAGGGAAGTGGAAATTCAAACCACAGTGAGAGTCCATTTCATACCTACTAGAAAAGCTAAAAATAAAAAGAAACAGAAACTCATATTGCCAGTGAGTGTGTGAGTGTGTAAAATGGTGCAACCACTTTGGAAAACTGTTGGGCAGTTTCTAATAAAATTAAGCATTCACCTACCCTTTGACCCAGAAATTCCATTTACAGATATTTACCAAGAAAAATGAAAAGTTTCCCCCAAAAAAGGTGTGTCCAAGAATGTTCATAGCAGCCTTGTTCATAATAGCCATCGACAAGATGAATAAACAAATTGTGATATGTTCATACAATGGAATGATATTCAGCAACAAAAGAGAATGAACTACTATGCCGGCAATATGGAAGAAGTATGAAAACATTATGTTAAACAAAAGAAGCCAAACACAAAAGAGTATATGTTGCATGAAGTCCAGTGGCAGGCAGAATTAATGTAAGCTGATGGAAATGAGGAAGCGTGGCCTGGGAAGGGAAGGGCATTGCTTGGAAAGAGGCAGGGGGAATCTTTTGGGTGATGAAACTATTGTGTGTCTTGCTTTGGATCATTGTTACATAAGTGCATCAAAACACATCAAACACACCTGAGAGCAGAGCGTTTGCTTGTATGTGAATTATACCTCAATAAAATAAGTAGAAAGAAATGCACACGTGTCCTGCCCTGAACTGTCAAAGCGTCTCTGTGAAATGTGGCACCGTAGAAAGAGTAAGACTTGGAGTCAGACATACTTGGATTCCAATCCAACCAACAGGGGAAGGGCTCGGGCGAGTCACCTAAGCTTCCTCCAGTTTCCACCTCTCCAAATGAAAACAAAATTAAAATACCTAATTCACAAGCTGTCCATAAAGATTAAATGAAAAGTTGATTATCAAGTGCCTAACCCAGTACTTATCACTTGGAAAGTTCTCAACAGACTTAGAAATGTTTAAAGATTCTTTTTTGATAAACGGTCATCCTGAGGCCCCCAACTAAAAATACGTTTTCCTGTTCTGCTTTGTAAACGATGTTCTGTGCACCTTAAGACAAAATCCACAAATCACAGGGAAAAAGTAGAAAACAATAAGTTAAAGAAATCATTCTGCTATGGAGGGAGCTTGTGGACACAGCTGGTAGCGATCAATTACTGGTGATCATTACAGGAAAATCTGGCACCTTCTGTGATCACACACAAATCTGTCATCATCATGTCCTACCTCATCTTTCACCCAGTGTCAGAAGGAAAGAGAAAAGGCATTTGGAAGGGGGACAACAGTTTTTTTAGAAAGTGGAATTACCGGAGGCGGTCAACCTCTGCTTTTCTAAAGGAAACTCCCATTTTACCTTTCCAGATGTGGCCATGAGAAATTATTTATTCTGTTTCAGGGCTAACGTGAAGTTTACATTAAGAATTAGCAGAAAAGTTACGAACTGAATTGAAACGCCTCTCCAACCTCACTGCTTAATCCCTGGTCCTCCTGCTGAATCCTCTTCCATGTCTCCGTTTGGTCAGCTATCGCGAACCCGAATCGCAGAGCAGCCCCAGGAGAGGCCCTCCTCTCTGGTCCCGTTGGCTCTGCTTGGGGGTGCTGAGGGGCAGCCCACCTCCCTCCCCCTGGGACTTGGTCTGGCAGGGCCAGCTGGCCCAAACAGCCCTCCTTCCCAGGCCGAGGTCCAGGGCCCCATCTTGGCAGCCATCCCCCCAGTTATGACGTTGCGTTGAGGGAGAAGATTTAAAGGCCCCCGCGCGCTGAGATGGCTTTCTCTCTCTGTGCTGCCTGCCGCACCGGCCAGGCAGCCAACCAGGACGCAGCTCATGGCGGTCTTCGGCCCAGCGTCATTTCTCATTCAGGGCTGTCATGACGTCTCATTTCCTTTCCGCAGAACCCTTTTGGGAGCCTGGTAACTGGACGCGTTGTTCTGCCACCTGCGGCCACTCGGGAGCCCGCCTCCAGAGACCCCGGTGTGTGACGGCCGATGGGCAGGAGGTGAGCGAGGCGCTCTGCGGTCACCTGCGGAGGCCCCCGGCTGGGTTCCGGCCCTGTAACGTCCGGGACTGCCCGGCCAGGTACGTGCAGTCCCCCTTCTTACCTCGCCAGCTCCACGTGTTGCTTGTTCTTAAAGGCCCAGTAACTTGGCCCTGGTGAGAGGGTAGCTGAGATGTGTTTAGCAGTTATTCTGTAGCAGCTATTTGGCTAAGTGCTTTACACTTCCCAGTAAGCTATGAGGCTGCAGGTTTCCTGTTTTACCATCGGGGAACCTCCCCCAAGCCACACCGTTAGAAGAGCCTGAATTCGAATCGAGAGAGTGTGATTTCAGAGCCTCTGCTCTTCATCTCCTTCCTACCCCCAACGCAGTCCATTCCTCAAGAGCATGATGAGTCTGAATTCATGGAGATGGCGCAGTGTGACCGAATCGCAGAAGACGCTGGTCAGACTCGCAGTTCTCCAGGCTCCCCCCGCCCCCCACCCCGGGACAAAACCATTAACAGCCTTTCTAATATGTAATTAGATCACACAAATTAGTCATAAAAGACATTGTAACTCAGACTTACGGGCTCCACCAAACCCGATCCATCTCCGGTGTTCCAGATCTCAATGAGTGCATCCTAGACTCTCTTCCTTTCCCGTCCATCCATGTTTTAAATCACTGATGATCAAGCCATCATCATTTCTCATATGGACACTCCAGTAGCCTCCTAATTCCTATCTCCCTCCCTGGAATACTTTTTCCACTCTGTAAACAGAATCCTCTTAAAACACAAATTTGTCCTGGCGCACTCTGCTTAAAACCCTTCAGGGACTTTTCATTGTTCTTAGGTTAAAGGCCAAAATTCCTAGGGGGTTGGGTCTCTCTTCTTCACCTTTTAATCCCCAGTGTCTAAATTGTAGTTAGCACAAAGCTGGTGTTCAGTAAATATTTGTTGACTGAACAAATGTGTGAAGGAGTAGAGGCCCCTCCCCACTTGGGCTTTGGGCTGTCTCCCTCTCTTTGCTCATCTCTCCCATCCTGGTTGTCTGATCTCCTTCCATGGCTGTCTTTTTCATCCAGGCTCAGAGCATCCGCACATACTGTTCCCTCAACCTAGAACACTGTTCCCTGTCTGTCTCTTCACTTAGTTAATCCCTACGCATCTATTAGTTCTCAATACATCTTCAGAGAAACTTCCCCTGACCTTAGCCCTTCAAACTAAACCAGACCTCAGTGCTAAATGTGTTTCTATTTCCTTACGGTTTTGCATCATAGCTCTTATCACAGTGCTATGATGTGTCTTGCTCCCCCACTGGACTGCAAGTTCTCTGAGATCAGATCCAAGCCTGTCTCACTCAACACTCTCCCCTGAGCACTCGCACAGTTCTGCCCTGTCCTACAGGCTCCATAGGTATTTGTAGCATTAATGAATGAGTGAGTGAATAACATAGACCCTAGTAGTTAACTGACCAAATCCCACCAAAATCCACGTTAACAATTTCAACAAAAAAATTAGTTGCATTTATAGTGCACTCACCTGAGGCAGGTACCACTCTCCTATTTGACTGATGGGAGAAGGGGAGTGCACAGCTCCCTGCCTTTGTGCAAATGCCCTCACTAGATCCAGTTACCTGCGGCTTGGAGGAGTGTGAGACAGAGTCACGTTGAATAATAAAGTGGTTGTCTCGGGGCATGTCCTGAGAAGCGTGCTGGACACTGCAGGCACCTTGACCGACATGTACAGGTACCCAGACTGACAGAACCGGGTGTGGCTCATCCAAGGACGTTCTCCCACTAAGAGCCTCCCCTCAGGAAGCAGCACTGATGTCACAATAACTGGGGTGAACATGACCCAAGGAAACGTCTTCATGTCAATTCATGGTTCTCACAAAGCAGAGAGAATCCACCTTGGGAAATGTACCGGCATCCTTGGGTATTAAGTATTCTCAAGCCCTTGTACACTTCTAAGATAAAGAGTCATATACTTTCCTACCTAGAAGAGACCATCGCGGTCATTGAATCCCAGCACTCACATCAGGGGTCCCTGATTCCTGGACCCCTCTTGTAGTCTGGAGAAGACTGTGGATCCATCTTCATAAGGTTTATAGATATGTAAAATAAAATCCATTTCATTACAAAGGAAACATTATATTGAAATATGGTTATTGAAATATTTAAAACTGTGTGACATAGCAATAGATTCACTTCTCTATTAACACACTAAATAGCAAGAATCAATGGTATTTTCATTTTGAAATCATGATGACTGTAAATGATATCTTGAGATACCTGCCACAGCAAATATCTCTGATCTCTGTTGGTGACAGTCTCACTGCTCTTCTTCCTGTACTGTGGCCTGCATTGGTGATGATAAAGATGAAAATCTTTTCCCACCTAAGCCCACAGACTCCTTGGATAACCGTTCCTGCCTGGGGGTAGGGACCCCTACTCTGCAGTATCCCAGCAGTAGCTGAAGCATCTTCAGTGACAGGCAGCTCCTTATCTCCTAAGGTGTCCAGTTCCACGTTGAGTCATCTGTAAACATTAAAGCATGAACTTTAGGGTCAGATAGACCTAGAATCAAATCTTGGCTCTGTTGATGATAGCTATTTAACCTCCTGGGCATCAGTTCTTTCCCTACAAGAACAGGGACAGCATGAGAATTACGTGAGACGACATGTACGTATCTTGCAGTGTGAAGAGCGCATGGGTCCTTTTTAAAAATAGGAATTTCCTTACCTTTGGTTTCACGTTTCCACCTGACGTTGCCCCAGCTCTGCCTTCTGGAGCCGCACAGGTGACAGCTCTTCACAAGCTTGAAGGTGGCCCGGCCTAACCCCCATACTGATCACGTTTCCTTGGTGACTCTGTTGCTTCCTCGAATGAAAGGAAACCTGAGGGCAGGGCTAGGAGTTTGGCTCTGCCTCTGCCCACCCCGTGGAGAGGTGACAGGCTCGAGACAGCCAGCGTTGGCGCCGCTTTTCTTTCAAGGACACTCCTGACCTACCAGCCCTCGCTAAGGCCCTGTAGCTTTTGCTCCTAGGTGGGTCGCGGGGCCGTGGTCCGCGTGCTCTGTGTCTTGCGGGGAAGGCGTCCGCAGCCGGCACGTGACGTGCAGATGGACAACAGCCAACGGAACCGTGCAGGTGGTGGCTCCGAGGGCGTGTGCCCCCAAAGGCCGGCCTCTGGGGAGAAAACCGTGTTCCGGTCATCCGTGTGATCGACGGGCCGTTGAACCAGGGAGCCAGGTAAAGCCTCGTCAGAACTCTTGTCTGCTTCTTCCCTGTAACTGCAGTCACCGTAGCATGCGCCATTTGAGCTCGTCACAGAGAAGCCTCAACTTGATGGCCACTTACGAGGTTAGGGCAGTCATTTCCGGACTTAAGCCCGGTCGGTTAAGCTTGGTCCTGCCCTCTTCCTTCTCCGCAGGGGAGGTCTCACTTCAGGGGATAAATGGAGAAGGCAAGTTGAGGCCCTGCGGGAGGGGAGCTGGGCCCTGCTCCTTCCTGACTGCCCTGGAAGGCAGCGGGTTCCCGAGAAAGCGGGTTTCGGCTCCCCTGCCGCAGCCCATGGCCTTGCACACCCCACAGAGCACGCGTGACTTCGCGGCGCTTCCACGCTCTTACACTGGGCTGTGCCTCCCTTCCAGGGCCCTGGACGTTGCGTGCGCCACGCCGGGAGGGTGCAGCGTCATCAGGCACTGTGTCAGCAGCACACCGGCTCCGAGGCTCCCGGCGTCCCCTGCCACGGCACAAGGAGGTACTGGCCCTGCCCTGGGACCACGCACAAGCCCTCCTGCCTCCTTCAGTCACCATACCTGCCTGGACATGGAGTCCTGCCTGCTTTCCACCACCTCTCATAATTGGCAGCTCCTACTAAATCATCATTTCTTAGGCTGTCATCCTCAATAGTGTGCATTAGATGAAAATGTGAAGTAATCGGAAATTTTTGGACACTAAACTTGGTGAGAGAACCCTAAAGGAGGAAAAAAGGTAGCACTGAGAATACACTGATACTTTCCTCTCTGTATTCTAAAGTATATGATACTTCCTGTGGCTTTTAATTTGTTTAGTTTTACAGATTAAACTTCCCAGTGTTTTTGATGAGCCCTTTTATGTCTCTGTTTAGAAACTGTCTTGATTAGGATTTTGGCACAGTGACTTACCAGTGAATAAAGGAGTCTTTTGTCTTGTTAAAGGACAAACAAGAAAGTTAACTTTTCTCTTGTGTCAAGGTCTGAGCTGGTAGATGGTTTAGGAGTAGAAGAACTTTCTTCCGTGGTCATCTCGAGGTCCTTCCATTTGGTGGAATTCCAGATTCCAGAGGACAGTGCTCCAGCAGCAGAAATGGGGACGGAGCTGGAGGGCGTACTACCCAGGGGCCTGGGAGCCCACCACTCTCTCATTGTGTGACTTTGAGCTCCCTGATCTCTCTGAGCTTAGTTTCCTAATCTCCAAAATTGGGGTCTCATCCTTCAGGTGAATTTATAATTAGTTTTCATTATATTTTCATCCATGCAAAGTTTTTTGTTTTTTGTGTTTTTTTTTTTACTTTAAAAATAGACTTTAGTTTTCAGAGCAGATTTAGGTTTATAGAAAAATCACATAGAAAGTACAGAGAGTACCCAGATACCCCTTTCCCCCTTCACAGTGTCCCCTATTAACAGCTCACATTAGTGTGGTATATTTGTTAGAAGTGGTGAGCAAATATTGCTATGTAATTTTTTCCATTCACCTTTTAAAAAAATTTTTTTTTATTATTTTTAAAAGATACCTAGATTATGCAAATGTCACATAAAAAACATAGGGGGTTCCCATATGCCCACTCCCCACACCTCCCACATTTTCCCACATTAACAACATCCTTCATTAGTGAGGTACATTCATTGCAATTGATGAACACATTTTGGGGCATTGCCACTAAGCATGGATTAAAGTTTACATTGTAGTTTACACTCTCTCCCACCCAATTCTGTAGGTTATGGCAAGATTTATAATGGCTGTGTCTGTCCTTGCAATGTCATTCAGAACAATTCCCAGGTCCCGAAAATGCCCCCGTATTACACCTGTTTTTCCCTCTCCCTGTCCTCAGAACCTCCAGTGGGCACAGCCTCCACATCAATGCATCTGTGCAAAGTTTTAATTAGTTTCGTGTAGAGCTCTTAAGCAGCCTGGGTCATAGAAGGTGACCAATAAGTGACTATTTCTTCCTCCTCCGCATTCTGAGTCTTCTGGAGAAAACTGGATATCCTTGACAGTTGGCTCGGTTACCATTTTGAGCTTTCAAGAAGGTTTGGCAATGTAGAGTCACTGCATTTCCAATTCCCCAGAACATGGTTTCAAGCCAGAGCTATCCTCCTCAAATGGAAAATGTTGGAGCTGCTCAGGATCAGCAAACAACCTCGTTTCCTATTTTGCTGAAAAACAGAGACCACACGCAAATTGATATGCATCATCCCAGATGTTTTGCTTTGCATTTATAAAGATATATTTACACATAAAAATGCATACATCAGTTGAGCTTTTTTGACATACTATACGTATTTTTCTGAAATTTACTTTTTCTACTTAATAAATTATGACATTTTTCCATCTTAGTACAAAAAGATTCACTTCATTCTTGATGATTCTTATATTTAATATTGCATCATTCTCTTGCTGATGGACATCCGAGTGTTTTGAATTTTTTGCTATTACTAACAAATGCTGAAATAAACATCCTGGAACATAAATCTTTGTGCACAAAAAGTAGTGTTCTTATAGGGTAGATTCTTAGATGTGGAATTGAATTGACATTCCTACTCATTCTGATACCACCAAGTTTCATTTGAAATGTCTACACTACTGTATGTAACAGTTCCTGCTTTTTTTTTTTATCAGGGTTTTATAGGTTTTCAGTCTTTTAAAATTTTTGCCAAACTGATAGATGAAAAATTATACTTCATATTAATTTGATAACTTTCCTGTTAACTTTTCATATACTTTTTGGCTCTTTGGTTTTTTCCCTGAACCCATCCACTTTTCTCCGTCTCCACCACCTTCCGCCGTGCCTGGTGCACTGCCAGGGCCATCTAACTCTTCGTGCTCCTCTCCAATCCAGCCTCCACACTGCAGCCAAAATGCAGACCTCTTCATGCCACACCCAAACCCATCTCCCTGCTAGATCAAATCACTGCAGGCCTTGCCTGTTCTTAGGGAGATGGTTGAGCAAAGTCCTTACTGCGGCCTGTAGAACACTGCCCAGTGAGCCCTGGGTCCCTGCACAGCAGCACCCGAGTCCTCGCTCTCCCACACGCTTCGTTTTCCAGCCCTGCCGGCCTTCCTTTGGTTCCTTAGAGCTGCCATGCACTCTCCCACCAAAGGAATCAAAAACAAGAGGCAGGAAATATGGTAGAGAAGATAAAAGACATGGAAGGGTCTATCAGGAGTTTCAATGGCTGATTAAATGGGGTTTCAGAAAAAAAGATACAGACGTGAAATGGAAGGGTGGGAATTTTTTTAAAAAGAAATAATAGAATAAAATTTCCTAGAGCTGGAGGTTTGGGGGCGGGGGGCTGAGTCAAGCTACATGGCTTTTTCTGTAGTGTTTCTCTTTCCTCCAAGGTTGCCATTCTGTTTCAGTGCTTTACTCTCATGCTGATTTTTTTCCCCCTTACGTATCTGGTGGTTTAATGGATGAAGGACTAAATTGGTCCAGATAGAGAGCTGTTGGGGGTTTCTTTTCCAGTTGCAAAGCCCTGTTTTTCCCCCTAGACCTCTTTTGCTGGATGGATGTGCTGAGGCCTAAAGAAGGTGGGTGAGGTGCTTGATCTCTAAGATCACGGCCAGGGAGCGGCCGAGCAGCTGGCGCCACCCCTAGCTGCCGTAGCAGGGCCTCGGTACATTCAGAGGACGGTTTGTAGGGGTAACATCATCAGTGGGTAGAGGATCGCTGGTGGGCAAGCTGAATGTTAGCCCCTTCTGCAGGCCCTGGGGAGGGCTTGGGAGACGTGACTGCCATTGAAAATGTTGTAGAGGGAGTGGGATTTGTCAGAATAGAGTTAGCCCACACTTCCAGGAAGAGGACAATACGGGGACCTGAGGAAATGCTGGCGGAAATAAAAAGTTTACTCCCCAAAGTGGTGATTCCTAACCTCAGCCAAGAGTCGGAATCATCTGGGAAGTTTCTTTAAAATGAAGATGCTCGGGCCTTGCCTCAGACCTAACGCATGGGAATCTCTGGGAGTGGAGCCTGGCAAGCCACCTATTTTTAAAGCTGCCGTTGTGTTTCTGATAATCCCAAACCAGGCTTGAGAGCCACTGCTCCATAGAATCAGCAGTTCTATCTGGCTGATAGGAAAAGGGTTTTTATTTTTCAAGGTAGGGGTGGAGCTGAACTGAATAGGAATGAGAAATTGAGCTATGCTGGTAGAAACAGGGTTGCTTGATGCCTGCTGCCGTTTCTGCTTTCATGTTTTATATAGGTAAGCACATGGGTCCCAATTGTGTGGTCAGCACTTATGCCCAGGCTGCGTCCACCTGGCTCAGGCATCTCCAGCCCAGGTCTGTCCTTGGCCAGGTGGAAATGATGCCCTCTGCTGCATTGATTTTGCTCTTTTTATTATTTTGTTTTTTTCCAGCTGGGTCCACAATGACCAGGCTCTGAGCCATCCTGGGCTTCAACTTCTATATTAATCTGTAGCTTCCTGTACCCCTCTCGTCATTTATTATTTAGGAAGCTCAATGGCTCCCTCTGAGTTCTCCCTGCCCCCGCCTTCCAGGAAAGCAGAGAAGTGGCTACCATAGCAGTTAAGGTCTTTTGGGTTGAAAGTCACAGAAATGAACTTGGGGTGACTTATGCAAGGCAGGAGTGGGGGTGCAGGGGGGAGAGGTGGGGGACTTACTAAATGACAGGTCCACCTTACACTTGTGCACAACAATACCACAATTCTGTGTCCTTTTAAACAGGTTATTTGAATATTTGTGCAATCATTTTTCCATTTAAAAAGCTGGTCTCTGCATGGGGGAAGGCTGAGGAGTCCTTTGCTGTGCTCTGTTGTCCGCAGCATTTCACCCTTTGGCCCCTAGGATGCAGACCCACTAGGGACAACAAAACCCTGCAGGTGGCAGGATAGCAGGATGCCGCCTCCTTCCCCCTCCTCCCTTAGAGAATGGGTTATGGTGAAGATTCTGTTCCTGAAGCAAGCCCCTTGACGGAGCGGCTGACGAAAACATTGCCCCCACCCTTGTGTGATACTCTCCCTTAGAGTTCTGGTTATGGCAGTTTTCTCCAGCTTATTACATTTCCGGTGGTGTTCCAACACTCCTTATAGATTTAGAACCCCTTATAAGGACACTGCAAAAATAACACAAAGATGTCTCATCAACCCAAAAGGAGAATGGGGAGGACTTGGGGACAGAGAGGACTGTGGCCAAGAAATGGGAAGCCATTGAGGTTCTTTCTCCTCCCGCCTCTGCGTTTCTGCTTCATTCTTTGTTTTCTTTCTGCAAACGGGTTTTCTCGCCCTCTCTGGTCAGTGTAGCAGAACATGGCTGCCAGCGCTCCAGCCTTCGCGTTGGGAGGCCTTGTTCCAGCAGCCTCCACATTCCTGGGAGAAAGACAGTTGTTGAACCAGCTCACGTTAGGGGCCTCTTCCAGTCTTCTTGGGGAGTGGGGAGACATCTTCAAGTGATACAAATATATCCTTCAGGAGCCCTCCCCTTGGGAACACGGGCAGAGACCCCAAAGTAGGCCCACGGAGGGGACTCTACCCTCCAGGGCAGGGCTTCTTAACCAGGGGTCCGTGAGCTTGAATTAAAATTAAAAAAAAAAAACATTATTCTTATGGGGACATGTTGGTGCGGGTGTGATATATTTATTAAATAAGACACAGTACAGTGTGGACTTAGTAAGGGGTCCGTGGTTTTCATCTGACTGGCAAAGGGGTCTGTGGAACAAAAGTGATTAAGAATCCCTGCTCCAGGGTACATACCTTTCCACAGATCAGAGGGGATTAACTTTCTGTTCTGTTTTACAGAGTAAGGAAACCAGAGATAGATCCCTCTTCCCAAATGGTCTTTGGTAACTCCTGACTATAAGTCATAGCATGACCTAAATATAAATGTAAGAGCACTTCTCTTAGCAGACAAAATGGCTCACATGTAAATTCATCTTCCTTACAGAAAATGCTTCAAAAGCTTATAAATAGAAAATGTGAGGCTTGTTAACAAGTGAGAGGTGGTTTACTGTGGGTCGTTCTTCCCTTCCGTGCCTACATCTTCTCCAGCTTCT
>JAQZBX010014155.1:0-38929 GCA_029593785.1 Cabassous unicinctus
GGAATTGAACCCGGGGCCTCCCATATGGTAAACGGGAGCCCAACCACTTGAGCCACATCTGCTTCCCTGGAAGACTTTTAAGATTTTACTACTCCAGTAATACAAGCAAAAACCATACTATGTGTAGGTTAATTATGGAGTAGATAAACACCCAAGAATAGTAACTTCATATTGCTTGCTAGGACATGCCTAGAGAAATGTTTTGTTAAGCACAATTATAAGCCCTGCATCCGTAAGTAAGATAAAGCAATGGAACCAAAAATAAACATGACCTTCCCATCCCTCCACCCCTTACCCCACAATATTCTGATTGATTGGGTCTTGAAATGAAAGAAGGCAACGAAAAATAAGGCCCTGCTTTCCCGTTCCCTATTCACATGTAATAGCTTTGGGGAAAATGGACCAGCCAGTAAGCAAACTGCTTCTGACAAAGGAAAGGGAAAGGAAGAAGGGGAAATGGAAGGGTGGGGTCTACAGGTGCTGGGTCCCAATGCAATACTGCATTGTGTGCAATTTAATCAAGTGATGTTCATTTCCTTCCTGATGAACCACTTCATAAAACCAACATAAGGTTGGGCCTCACACCAGGTGATGGCTTATCACACCACAGCTGGCCACAGCCATCCCCTGTCCAGATCATGGAACTACCCTACCCTGGCATGGACGACCGGGCAACTAACGCATTTTCACCTTTTCCCTAAATAAATATATTTCTTTATCCCTTAGTAAGTGCCTTGAAGTACTACTCAGATTGATGGAAACATGCAAGTGAGCTCCTTCCAGTAAACTTAAGACGGTGTGGTGCAAACGTTCCCAAAGCTACTTCAAAGGGTGCTCAATAGCAGGACAGGCAACGGCACCTCAAAGACGAATCTTCACTTTATGCAAAACTTCTACACTATGGTGGGTGAAAAGGGATGCATAACCAACTTCACTACTACAGATCTGTATAAGGGCCATGAGAGAATAACTGAAATAGCACAGGAATGTAGAGGAGGGTGAGCAAGCTCCCAACTGGGGCAAAGTAGGGAGCCTGATAATATAGGTGGCATCTGAGCTCTCTTCAAGAACAGATGGATGTGCTATAACGAGATGGAACATTCTAAACTCAAGGAACTTGGGTGTAGGGAAAGTACAAGAGTCATAAATGGGTAACATCCTGTAGTTTATTGTGGCCGAAAAGCAAAAGTCTGAAGGGAAGTGATGGGGACTAGGTTGGAGACAAAGGTTTGGGTCCCCACTGTTCAAGTTCTTATGGAGTTTAATTATTACTTTATACAAAAAGGAAAGGGGTAAGCAGGAGCTGAGCTTCTAGAAGACTACTCCAGCAGAAATACATAGAATGGATTGCTATTAGAAAAGAGGGAGATCCTTTCACATAACACTAGCTAGCTGAATGCACTATTCTGGTGATGACTTGACAGAACAGCTATTAATGGATACAAACTAGATTACTAACTGCCATCCTAGCCTAGTGACAGAATAGTGTCCAAGGAGAATATCAAGAGGAAAAAAAAATCTCACTTATTTTTTCAGAAAAATCCATATAGCTATTATAGTAAATGAAATGAAAACATGCATGCCTAATAAAAGTTTAGCGGTGAGTGGTGCCTGTTACTTGTCATATGAATAATATAATTTACTACAACAAGACTTATGAGAAAGTTTATTGGGAAAGTATTCTAACATGAGTGACACCAGAAAAGCAAGCTGGCAAAAACAATCTCTGCTTTTCTACACTTTGATTAATTGACATGGACCTCCTTCTTTACTTCTGATTTTAAATAACCATTGCATTTGGAAGAAAAAAGGATTTAAAAAGAGATTCAGAAAATCCAGTGGAAGGTGTCAGAGTAGGGAGCTCCAAGACTCAGCCCTTCCATCAAAATAACTATTAAACAGGCAGGAATTATCTGAAACAACTATTTTGAAACTCTGGAGGCCAGATGAACACTATCTAGCACCCAGGGAAGAGCATGAGGAAGAAGCTGATAAAATACTCTAAACAACAGTAATTAGTTCTCTGTGCAGTGGTTACTGGGACCCATCACCACCATCCCCCACCCCCACAGCAGGCAACCTTGGGGTCCAGTCCCTGGCTAGATCACTGGTAACAGAAAGGAACATAAAAAACTTATTCCCCAACAATAGGGATGAGCATGGCTGATCACAGATCACAGCTTTTGATTAGCGACTTTGGAACACTGGGGGCCCAGCTCTGAGTACAGCTATTGTTTTAACCCTCCCCAGAAAAAGGTGGCAGCAGCCATTCTTTCAATCCTGCCCCAGGAAAAGACAGAGGCAGCGATGGAGACAGTAGAGATTTGAATATACAGCACGTCATGAGGGATAAAGGAGACAGTTAGCTGAAGGGCTGCATTTTCTGGGCAGGCCAGGAAAGTGCAGCTTTGGGGAGTCATCAGATTAGCTCTTGGCATCCTTCCTGATCCCCTCCCCATAGCATTTTGGAGCCGGTCAGCATCCATATCATGGGTCCCTGGCCCTTGGTTGGCTGGGAAACACTGACTTGGGAAAGTCTTCTCCAGGATGAGTTTGTCTTCTAGGCAAAGGCAGCTTGAACAACAAAATGACTGTTAAAAAAAACTATACAGGTAGACAGCCTGGGAGAAAAGCCTACTGACTTCAAACACCTGGGAGAGGGAGGTCTGTCTCCTGGGAAACAGAGGGGACAAACAAACCCCTGATAACAGGGGAATTCCAAAAAACAACTAAAAGCAAAAGTCCTGGACAAGACAGAAGCCCAGAAAGACAGGGAAAACCCTGCATAGTACATTCCTTGACTAGACCTTTCTTGAAGAAGCACAAGAAAATCTCTGTCTTATCATCAGCTGGTTACAAAACCAATAAATAGACACCTCTAGGAATAAATTGAGAGCTACCACGTTAATGTTAAAATGCACAGTTTACAACAAAAGACTTTTAAGACAAACAAAGAAATAGGAAATGATGATCCACACAAACAAAGAGGATGAAAATACAGAAAACACTAACAAAGGAGATGTGGACATACCAAACAAAGCCTTTAAGAAAATGATCTTAAAAATGGTTAAGGAGACAAAGGAAAGTACAGAGAAAAAACTAAAGGATATCAGGGAAACAATGAATGAGCAATATGAGATACAAGTAGGTTGACAGTGAAAGGATGGGATAAAATATATCATGTAAGTAGTAACCAAAGGAGAACAGGGGTGGCTATACTAATACCAGATAAAACAGACTTTAAGTCAAAAACAGTTACAAGGACAAAGATGGTTATTATATACTGACAAAGTGGCAATTCAACAGGAAGATGTAACAGTTACAAATATATATGCACCTCACAGCAGAGCCCCAAAATATATGAAGCAAATACTGACAGATTTGAAGGGAGAAACTGATGGTTCTAAATTAACAGTAGAAGACTTTAACATACCACTCTCAATAATGGATAGAACATCTAGTCAGAAGATCAACAAGGAAATACAGAACCTGAGTGATACACTAAGGCAAATAGACCAGACAGACACTCATAAAACATTGCATCCAACAAAAAACAGAATACACATTCTTCTCGAATGCACAATGATCATTCTCCAGGATAGACCATATGCTGGGTCACTAAAGAAGTCTCAAAATATTCAAAAACATTGAAATTATAAAACGCACGTTCTCTAACCACACTGGAATGAAGCCAGACATCAATAACAGAGGAAGAATGGAAAATTCACAAATATGTGGAAATTATACAAAATACTCAAACAACAAATGGGTTAAAGAGGAAATCAGAAGCAAAATTAGGAAATATATTGAGGCAAATGAAAATGAAAATACAACATACTAAAACTTATAGGATGCAGGGAAGGCAGTGCTGAGAGGGAAATTTATAGCTCTATACATTTACATTAAAAGAGAAGAAAGACTTCAAATCAGAGACCTAATATCAAAACTAGAATAACTCAAAAGAGGAGGGGGGGAGGGGAAAAAAAACGGAAAAAACAGAGAAAGAAGTACAAACTAAACGCAAAGTGAGCAGAAGGAAAGAAATAATAAAGGTTAGAGAAAAGATAAATAAAATAAAAAAATAATAATTGAGAAGATCAACAAAATCAAAAGCTGATTCTTTGACAAGGTCAATAAAGTTGACAAACTTTAGTTAGACTCACAAAAAAAAAAAGGAAAGAGGATACAAATAATGAAAATCAGAAATGAAAAGGAGGACATTACTACCAACATGGCTGAAATAAAAAGAACTATAAGAGAATACCATGAGCAGCTGTATGCTAATAAATTAGATAACCTACATTAGATAGACAAATTCTTAGAAACATGACAACTGCATACATTGACTCAGGAAAGCATAGAATATCATAACAGATCTATTGTAAATAAAGAGATTTAATAAGTAGTCAAAAATCTCCCAACAAAGAAAAGCCAGGGATCTGATGGCTTAACAGGGGATTCTACCAGTCATTCCAAGAAGAATTAACTCCAATTCTGCTCAAACTCTTCCAAAAAACTGATGAGAAGGGAACACTCCCTAACTTATTCTATGAGGACAACATCACCCTCATACCAAAGCCAGATAACGAGGGAACAAGAAAAGAAATATCTTTTCTTAAATATCTTAAAGAGTATAGATGCAAAAATCCTCAACAAAATGCAACAAATAAAATCCAACAGCATATTAAAAGAATCATACAAAAGAATGAAGTGGGATTTATCCCTGGTATATAAAGTTGTTTCAACATAAGAAAATCAATTCATGTAATACACCACATTAACAGAATAAGGGGAAAAAATCCACATGATCATCTCAATTGATGGAGAAATGGCATTTGACAAAATGCAGTACCCTTTCTTAATAACATATTTAGAACACAAAGAATAGAAGGAAACTTCCTCAACATGATAAAGGGCATATATGGAAAGTCCACAACTAAAATCCTACTTAATGGTGAAAGACTGAAAGTGTTCCCTCTAAGGTCTGGAACAAGACGTGGATGCCCGCTGTCACCACTGTTATTCAACATTTTACTGGCAGTTATTGCTAAAGCAATTAGGCAAGAAAAAGAAATAAAAGGCATCCAAATTGGCAGAAGAAAAACTTTTCCTATTTGCAATGATATGATCCTATACAGAGAAAATCCTGAGTAACCCATAACAAAGCTCCTAGAGATAATGAATGAATTCAGCAAAGTGGCAGGGTGGAAGAGCAACACCCAAAAATCAGTACTGCTTCTGTGCACAAGCAATGAACAATTAGAAGAAGAAATCAAGAAAAAAATACATTCACAATAGCAACTAAAAGAGTCAAATATCTAGGAATATATCTATCAAAGGACGTAAATGATCTGTACACAGAAAACTACAAAACATGGCTAAAAGAAATTTAAAAATACTTAAAGAAATGGAAAGAAATTTCACATTCATGGAATGGAAGACTAAATATTGTTAAGATGTCAGTACTACCCAAAGCAATTTATATATTCAATGCAACCCCAATCAAAATTCAAAAACCTTCTTTGCAGAAATGGAAAATCCAATCATCAAATTTATATGGCTATAATTAGCACTATACTTGCTAAATATATGCCCCAGAGACTTAAATCTTTGGTCAGTTCGATTCAGTTCAGTTGAGCCCTGAATCGCAGCAGAGTTGCAACACCTACTTTCCAGTTCATTGGATTCACCCAGGACTGCTAACAAAAGGATGATGATGGACAATGCCCATCACAAAAAACAGAGAGTATCCACAACTGCAATCAATACACTTCCATCTAGCTGCCCTATGGGATCTAAGCACCCTGTCAATCAGAAACAGAGTGGGCATCACCATCCCAAAATCCTCAAGACTGGGGAATGAACAATGGACTAAAGTAGATTTATTATTATTCTATTGTTATTCTATTATAGACATTTTATTCTAGCAATGGAAGAACTTGTATCATCGATATAAAGGCAGTGACCACCAGAGGTTCTGAGGGGAGGGAGAGGAAAGAATAGGTGTAATATGGGGACATTTTTGGGACATTGGAATTGTCTTGCATGATGCACACAGGTCATTATATATTTTTTCAAAACCTATAAAATTCTGTGGGGCAAAGTATAAAGCATAATGTAAACTATAGTTCATGGTTAGTAGCAATGCTTAAATATGTGCTCATCAATTATATACCACACTAATGAAAGATGTTAACGTGGGAAAGTGTGGGAGAGGGAGGGGTGGGGTATATGGGAATCCGTTATATTTTTGACGTAACATTTATGTAATCTAAAGCTTCTTTAAAAATAAATAATACTCAAAGTTTATATGGAAGGGTAAGGGGCCCCAAATAGCTAAAGTCTTCTTGAAAAAGAAGAATGAAGTTGAAGGACTCATACCAACTGGTTTTTAAATTTATTACAAAGTCACAGTAACCAAAACAGCATGGTACTGGCGTAAGAGCAGACATATAGACCAAAAACTAGTATTTAGAGGTCAGAAATTAACCTTCACATTTATGGTGAACTGATTTTTGACAAGGTAAGAAAGAACAGTTTCTTCAACAAATGGTACTGCGAAAAATGGATCTCCATTTGGAAAAAAAAAAAAAAAGGAGGACCACTTACATCACAAATATACAAAAGTTCACTCAAAATGAATCAAAGACCTTAATATAAGATCTAGAACTATCAAACTCCTAGAAGAAAACATAGGGAAGCATCTTCAGGACCTATGTTAGGCAATCGTTTCTTAGACTTTACACCCAAAGCACAAGCAACAACAGAAAAAAATAGGTAACTGAGGTCTCATGAAAGTAAAAAACTTTCGTTTCTAAAAGGAATTTATTATGAAAGAAAAACGGCAACCTACACAATGGCAGAAATGATTTCCAAACCACATAAGAAATAGAGGATTAACATCCACTATATATAAAGAAATCCTTTAACTTAACAAAAAGACAAAGAACCCAATTTAGGGCAAAGGGCTTGAAAAGACATCTCTACAAAGAAGATACACATATGGCCAGAAAGCACATGAAAAGATGCTCAATCATAATTAGACATCAAGGAATACAAACCAAAACCAGAATGAAATACCAGTTTACATGCATTAGACTGGCTGCCATTCAGCAAGGAAGAAGCAAACCATCACATACAAGGGACACCCAGTAAGATTTAATGCGGATTTCTCATCAGAAACCATGGAGGCAAGAAGACAGTGGTATGATACAATTAGGAGCCTGAAAGAGAAAAACCGCCAGCCAAAAATTCTTTATCCAGCAAAATTATCTTTCAAATATGAAGGCGAGTATAAAATATTCACAAACAAAATCTAAGAGAGTTCGTAAAAAAGAAACCACCTTTGCAGAAAATATCAAAGGAAGTCTTACAGCCTGAAAGAAAAAGACAGGGGAGAGAGGCTTGGAGGAGAGTATAGAAGAAAGGAAAGAAGAAAGGATAACCAAAAGAGTAAAAAGACAGATGAAAATATGATATGACATATGAAAACCAAAGAATAAAATGGTGGAAGTAAATAATACATTTACAGTAATATCATTGAGAGTGAATGGATTAAACTCCCCAATCAAAAGATATAGGCTGACAGAATGGATTAAAAAACATGAGCAAACCATGTGCTGCTTACAAGAGACTCACCTTAGACCCAGGGATACAAACCAGCTGAAAGTGAAAGGTTGAAAAGAGATACTCCATGCAAATAGTAACCAAAAAAGAGCAGGGGATTATAGTTTATGTTATGGTTTAAACTCTCTCCCACACTATTTTGTAAGTTATGACAAGATATATAATGTCCTGTATCTGCCATTGTAATGTCATTCAGGATGATTCCAAAGTCCCGAAAATGTCCCGATATTACACTTATTTTTTCCCACTCTCTCCCCTCACAACTAGAATCCATGCTTAATAGCAACAGACTTTAAATGCAAAAAAGTTACAAGAGAGGGAAGTGGGTGTGGCTCAATCGATAGAGCCCCCGTTTACCATGCGGGAGGCCCCAGGTTCGCTTCCCGGGGCCTCCTTGTGAGAGCAGGCCGGCCCGCGCGGTGGGCTGATGCAGCAGAACCTCGCAGCAAGGGGGAGATAAGCAGACACGGAAGAAACACGCAGCGAATGGACACAGTAAAATACAGGCAGCAAGGGGGGGATAAATAAATAAATAAATAGATCTTTTAAAAAAAAAAAAAGTTACAAGAGATACAGAAAGCCATTATATATTAATAAAAGGGACAATCCACCAAGAAGATAGAACAGTCACAAATATCTATGCACCTAACCAAGGTGCCCCAAAATACATGAGACAACCCCTGGAAAAACTGAAGGGAGAAATAGATATCTTTAGAATAATTGTTGGAGACTTCAACACACCAATCACTTCATTAGATAGAACTAGACAGAAGATCAACAAGGAAACAGAGAACATGAATAAAATGATAAACGAGTTAGACCTAACAGACATATACAGAACGCTGCATCCAAACTCAGCAGGTTATACATCCTTCAAGTGCCCATGGATCTTTCTCCAAGACAGACCATATGTTAGGGCACAATGCAGCTCTCTATAAATATAAAAAGACTGAAATTATACAAAGCACCTTCTCAGATCATAAATGAAACTGGATAATAGGAAAGATATAAATTCACAAATATGTGGAGGCTAAACAACACACTCCTAAATAATCTGTGGGTAACAAAAGAAATTACAAGTGAAATCAGTAAATATATTGAGACAAATGTAAATGAGAACTCAACTTATCAAAACTTACAGGATACAGTCTTATAAGATGTGATGGCAGTCTTGAGAGGGAAATTTATAGCTCTAAATGCCCTATATAAAAAAAGAAGAGCTATACTCAAAGATCTAACTGAAGAACTGCAGAAATTAGAAAAGAACAGCAAATCAATCCCAAAGCAAGCAGAAGGAAAGAAATAATAAAGATTAGAGCAGAAATAAATGACATTGAGAACAAAAAACAATAGAGAAAATCAACAAATCCAAAAGCTGGTTCTTTGAGAACATCATTAAAATTGACAAACCCCTAGCTGGACTAACAAAGAAAAAAAGAGAAAAGATGCAAATAAATACAATCAGAAATGAAAGGGGGGAAGTTACGACTGAACCCACAGAAATAAAAAGGATCATAAGAGGATATTATAAAAAAAACTGAAAGCCAAAAAACTAGACAACCTACATGAAATGGACAAATTCCTAGAAATATACTAACAACCTACACTGACAATACAAGAAATATAAGAACTTAACAAACCAATCACATTTAAAGAGACTGAATTAGTCATTAAAAACCCCCAACAAAGAAAAGCCAAGGACCAGATGGCTTCACAGGTGAATTCTATCAAGCATTTCAAAAAGAATTAATACCCAATGATATTTAAACTCTTCCAAAAAAATTGAAAAGGAGGGAAAATTACCCAACACATTTTATGAAGCCAACATCACCCTAATACCGAACAGATAAACACACTACGAGAAAAGAAAATTACAGACCAATCTCTCTAATGAACATACATGCAAAAATTCTCAACAAAATATTGCAAATTGAATCCAACAGCATATTAAAAGACTTATACCTCATGACTAAGTGGGATTTATTCCTGGTATGCAAGGCTGGTTCAACATAAGAAAATCAATCAATGTAATACACCAAATTAAGAAATTGAAGGAAAGAAAGAAACACATGATCATCTCAATCAATGCAGAAAAGGCATTTGACAAAATCCAGCATCCTTTCTTGATTAAAAAACACTTCAAAAGATAGGGATAGAAGGAAAATTCCTCAATATGATAAAAGGCATATATATTAAAAACTCACAGCCAACATTGTACTCATTGGCAAAAGAGTGAAAGCTTTCCCTCTAAGATCAGGAACAAGACAAGGATGCCCACTGTCACCATGGTATTCAACATTGTACTAAAAGTTCTAGCTAGAGCAATTAGACAAGAAAAAAAAAAAAAAAATTAAAGGCATCCAAATAGGAAAAGAGGATGTAAACTCTCACTATTTACAGATGATGTGATCCTATATTTAGAAAATTCTGAAATGTCTGTAATAAAACTACTTGAGCTAATAAATGAGTTCAGCAAAGTGGCAGGATACAAGATCAACACACTACACTAGTACTGAACAATCTGAGGAGGAAATCAGGGGAAAAAATCCATTTACAATAGCAACAAAAGGACTCAAATACCTAGGAATCAATTTACCCAAAGAAGTACAGGACCTATTTGCAGAAAACTACAAAATAATGCTAAAAGAAATCAATGAAGACCTAAACAAATAGAAAGACATTCTGTGTTCATGGATTGAAAGACTAAATATGTGAAGATGTCACTCCTACCCAAACTGATTTATAGATTCAATGCAATACCAATCAAAATTCCAACAGCCTACTTTACAGAAATAGAAAAGGCAATTATCAAATTTATTCAGAAGGGAAAAAGTGCCCCTGAATAGCCAAAAGCATTCTAAAAAAGAAGAGCAACATGAGAGGAATTTCACTGCCTGACCATGAAACATACCACAAAAGTGCAATGATCAAAACAGCATGGTACTGGCATAAAGATAGACACATCAATCAGTGGAATAGAATTGAGAGTCCAGAAATAAACCCTTACATCCACAGCCAAGTGCTTTTTGAAAAAGCTACCAAGTCCATTATAATTAGACAAAACAGTCTCTTCAACAAATGGTGCTGGGAGAACTGGATATCTACAACCAAAAGAATGAAAGAGGACCCCTATCTCACTCCCTATACAAGAATCAACTCAAAATGGATCAAAAGCTTAAATATAAAAGCCAGGACCATAAAACTACTAGAAGAAAATGTAGGGAAACATCTTAAAGACCTTGTGGTTGGTGGTGATTTCTTGGACGTTAACACCCAAAGCACGTGCAACAAAAGGAAAAATAGATAAAGGGACCTCCTCAAAATTAAACACTTTTGCACTTCACAGGACTTTGTCAAAAGGGTGAAAAGGCAGTCAACTCAATGGGAGAAAACATCTGGAAATCACATAATGGTTTAATATCCCTGATATATAAAGAGATGTTACAACTCAACAATAAAAAGACAAACGACCTGATTTTTTAAATGGGCAAAGACTTGAATAGACATTTGTCCAAAGAAGAAATACAAATGGCAAAAAAATCTCATGAAAAAAAAATGTTCAACATCACTAATAATTAGGCAAATGCAAATCAAAACTACAATAAGATATCATTTCATACCTATCAGAATGGCCACTATTAAAAAGACAGAGAACTACAAATGTTGGAGAGGATGTAGAGAGAAAGGAACACTTATTTACTGTTGGTGGGAACGTAGAATGGTACAGCCACTGTGGAGGACTGTTTGGCAGTTCCTAAAGGAGCTGAATATAGATTTGCTCTGTGACCCTGCAACACAACTACTGGGTGTTTTCACAGACTTGGAACTGTAAGATTGTACCCTAATAAATTCCCATTATAAAAGCCAACCCATTTCTGGTATCTTTGCACTGGCAGCATTTAGCAAACTAAAACAAGTGATGACTATGTTTTCAACTACAAAACCAAAATCATTAACTCTGCAGCTCTGTGAAAATAGCATGGAAACTCTCACCTTTTCCTTAGTAAAATTTTTCAAGATGCTATATCAATAGGAGATGGGTGATGGTATATATTTTAGTACACTGCACTATATACCTTCAGAGTCCAAAACTTCCTTACCCAAGGCAGAAAAAATATAAGAGCCATCCAGATTTATTCCAGATTATTGAATTTCCCTATATCATGCCTTTAACAAGATTTCCATCCCTGTAATCAGGAGGGGGGCTTTGGCTTCCAGACTACAAAGTTCCCAAGAGATTGCTCTTGCCTCTCTTCTGCACAAAGAAATGTCTCCTCATTTCCAGAGAACCAGGCTTCTGATCTGAGTCCACCCCAGCATTAGGGAGACCAGAACCTCAGTCACATTCATATCCAGGATATTTTTTCCAAGGATATGACGAGATAATGTTGCCTTTCCTAGTTACCATTAGCCTTCAAATTCAGAGCTGTGCAAATATCCCTTACATATACAAGTTTAACCTACGGAGACAGAGGTAGTTAATTCCTAATGGCTTAAGAATAGCACCCAATTAACCATAATGAATTAAAAAAATAAAGTCATTAATCAATTTTCTGATAAAGCTACAAAATTTATCTAAATTTATATAAAGATATCAAGATAAACATACTACTTTTAAAGTGTTATCATAGGTTAAGTCTCGTTAACTATAAGTTGGCAATATGCTCACCAAAATTTAACTATACTCTTTATCACTTTATTTTTTTAAAAAGGAATAGCATTTCCACTGATTATGAAAGTAAATGTATTTTTTTTAAGTTTAAGTTTCACAATTTCAGAAGGTAGAATACAAATAACAAAGATCCATCACAATCCCAGCTGCTATATAACCACAATTTGATGCCTGTCCTTCCAGATCTTTTTCTGTTTTTATGGCACCATATATGTATGAGTTGTATGCATGTGTGTGTGTCTGTGCATTAACTCTCTTGTATCTTTCCTTTACTCACCTGCACTTTAATTAAAACAGAAATAAAGAGAAAGGAAAGTTCCTCAGAATTTCCACAAATGTAGTGTTATTTAAATCTCATTGGATCCCTGTTGTCATTCCTCATTATATGAGAATCCATTTTGGTAAATGTTCTGATTCATCTTCTATCACAAAAGTGAAACTCAATTATTTGATTGTAGAAGGGGAAAGTACTGAAGTGCAAGTGAAAAAAAGAGAAGAAAGGAGAATGATTGCAGACCATTTCTCAGATTGAAGTTATACAACTCTTCCAGAGTTGTCTTGCCTTGCATTGTCTTGCCTTGAACTCATGCCACAAATTTCCCTTGTCTCCAATTCTCCTCCCACCAGCCCCTTACCAGCAATACAAGGGATGAGAAAGAGCACATTTTAAAAGACAAGGAATTATTTTAATTCCTGATATCCTTGCCCACCTAAGTCCTAATATCAAAAAAGGTTTTATAATTAATTTTAGGAGAATGTACTGTTCTGCTTGTTCTGGGCAGATTGATAAGCCTTTAAAGAAAATGAAAATCCTTCTTGTATTTTGATTTTTAAGGGTCACAAACTTTCCAAACTTTATAACTTAAAAGACAAGTGAGACCTGAGTTCCGTTCATATCTTGGTTCTTGAAAATCACTCTGCCAATCTCCCCAAAAGGGATAACTGTGCCCATGATCCTCTTCACTCATTTAAAATAAAAACAGGGCTTTGAGAGGAAGATAAAGAGTTGCTAGGCAGAAAAGATAGGGGAAAAGAACATCTTGGCTTGAAAGGCCAACAGCTGCCAGTGACAGTGACAAGGTAATAAGACAGTCAGTCCTTCGTAGGAAGAAAACAGATACAGCCTGTCCTCTGAAGCAAGTTATTTCCAGCCTCTCAACCATCCACCCCAAAGTTTAAATGATAGTCAGTTTAACTCTCACCCTTCATTCTTTTTGTCATTTCCAGATGTCTACACAATAGGCATAAAACAAATGTTTGCTGCATTGAACTGAAGTTCCCAGCAAGGAAGCCTGTGTGCCAGGACAGAAAAGAGGGGTGAAGAATCACCATAGTGCCAGGAAATAAAAAGGAAAAAAAAATCACTGCTCACAAGCAGTGGGTAACACATACCACTTTGGTTTAAACATGCATAATACTCTATTTTCTGTAATAAAGTATATTCCCTAAAACCAATCCAATGGAAGATACACTAGCTAAAGGTTAGCACAGCATTCCATGATGCTATGCTATGCTAAGAAAAATGACCAGAAAATACAATTACTTGTTGCTTACATGTAATGTGTGGTTTCTACAAGACTTTCTACAACTCCTCAGGCACAAATTTGCCATTATCTTCTGAATCTTAAGAAACACAGTGCAGCCAAGAGAGACCATTAAAGTACTGCATCATGTTACATTTAGGGAAAAGAACAGATGGGTGTGGGGGGCGGGGGGGAGTAAGCAAATGGGCTTCCCTGCTTACAATCTCTGTCACAAAAAAGCTATCTTGCTGTGGATTCAACAACACTGGAACAGCAAGACAGTTCATATGGCTAGTGAACTTCTTTGTAGGGTGGCAAGATGTACAAACATAGTGAGACAAGCACAGGGTTAGAAATCTAGAAACCAAACTATAGTGTTAAGTCTCCACTATTGGCTATGCAACTTGGGTAAGTCAATTAGCCTCCAGGATTCTATTTGTTCTCCAATGTCTTAAATGAATGGGTGGCACCAGATCTCAACATTTTTTCTCACCCAAACCTTCTATAAAACTTTCTCACTTGACCATCAGCATATCACCTGCAGCCCGAAAATTTTGATCATTATTATTTTCTGTAACAAGTATTATGGAAACAGCAGGCACGCTATCTGTGCTTTTTCAAACAACATGCTTTTCCTTCCCACCACAATTCTGATATGCATGCCACCCCAACTCTGAAAGTCACTACACGAGAAGATGTTCAATTTACCTTCTGACACTAATGTCTTGAGAACCTGTACATCCAAGGCTCATTCTCCTTAGGCACTACAAAACCCACACATTCTCACAGACCCTCAGACCACAGATGGTGCCCACACTTCCCTCTGAATCTGTCTGCCCAACTGCCCCGCAGCAAGCAGGAACCAAAAAAGCAGACTCCAGTAGCAAAAGCCAAGGAAAGACAGGCTCTGCCAGGCTTCAAAATCCCTGCTCCTCTGGCCTTGATCCTCTGAGCCTGGCATACCTTTCTTCCCTACAGAGGTGACACATCCAGCCTAAAATCAGAAGGCAACAAAAGGACAGAGGCTTTTACAGGAGAATGGCAGTTGGCCCACCCCTACCTCTCTCTGTGTGATCTGGAATGGCTCTGAAATTGTGCTGAGCTTATCATTCTCGAGTCCAGAATTTTATTTTATTTTATTTTATACGTGAATATTACAGAAAAAAAAATTTTTTTAACAGAAGTGTAGCATACCAAAAAACAAACTCTCTAGGACATGTAGACTTTCTCTCACATAAACCTTACACCTGGTTATAATGTCCAGAAATATTCATTGTTTACAGTCTATAGAACTGAATGGCCCAGTTATTTCATGAAACTCTAGAACTGACTCCATCTGGGGACCATGAACAAACTGCAGGTGTCCAATATCTCCCTGAAATGTGTGCTAATTTTTATGATTTTGCATATTCCTAGGGTGGAGGGGATTGACTACTTAGATAAGGCATATGTGACCCAAAAGAGATGAACACTCTACTTGCAGTTCAGTGACCACAAATAATACCCGTTACAGAATATATATGTATATGTATATGTATGTGTGTGTGTGTGTGTGTGTGTGTGTGTAGTTGAGTGTGGTTTGAGTGTGGTTTGGTAGGAAGTGAGAGAGGGGCAACGCTATATGGTACTTTTCTACCCAAACTCTCGTAACTCAAGAATAAATAGAGGCTATCCAATTCCATGCTGTCTTACCTAGACGCTTCTCCATGTATATCAATCAATCAAACAACAAAATAACTCCATTACAGTGTCAAACTGTGCCAATCATGATCATTTTCATTTTCTAACTAGACACAAGCTTCTTGAGGGCAGAAACAATGCCTTAAAATATTTGTGGAATCTTCCAGAGTAGTGGTTTCAAACGTGAAAGTATGTCAAAATTCCTGCGGAACTTGAAAAATGAGATTTCTATACTTCAGCCTCAAAGATTCTGAGTTCCTGGAGTGTGCCCAGGGGTCTGGGTTTTTTAAGAGTTCCCCATGTTCTCCAAGGGATTCTGATGAGTGGATATATTTGGGAATCAGGGCTTCAGAGCCTATACATGGTGTTCATATCATAGCCATTGTCTGACTAATTATTCGAGTCCAGGGATATTCTGTAGATGGAACCAAGAGAATTTATCGATGGACTGGACGTGGGCCTGAGAGAAAGGTTCATCAGTCCTAATAACCTAATCTAAAAATTGCACTTCATAATTAAGTTTTGTGACAACTCTTCAGCAATATTTGAAACTCCTTCTACCACTTTATAGCATACATTTGTGTAAAATATAAGTTTCACACCAGAGTTCAATCACCTGAAGTCTAATGAGCACTATTTCTTTACCATTCCGTACTAAGTACAATTCATGGTCACTGTTCAATCAGTGAGTCACTCAAGCAGCAGTTGAGGAGTATTTCCATCAGAAATGAGGTCAGACCTAGTTGTCCTTAATAAGACTTTAGTGCTGTGGCTGCAGAGACAGGCGGAGATGTGAGAGACATGGAGAATTCAGTAGTATCAGACTGAAACAGCCTTAAGAGTTCATACTTAACCAGACAGGAGAAAATATCAAAAGCATACAGGATTCAGCAGAAAGGTGAAGCGATTAGTTGAAAGAAGCTAAGTGTACCCTGATTTGGAGGGCAGCAAATTCAAGTGAAATTGAAGACTTGCTTAAGAGAAAAGACTTGGAATCCCCAGTTGTGATCTTGAAGAGACATGCCCAGCACAAACATGGTAGCCTTTCACCAGGCCCAGCCCTCTGGCTGGGAAGTTACTTAACTTACTCTACATAACAACCCCACTCTTCCTGGGATGATAACTAAATCACAATGAATGACAAGAACTCTGGAAAGGTTTCCTTTTAAATACAGACTTGATGATTAAATGAAACACACAGTATTAAAACTTTGAGGTTAAGTTTAGGAGTCAGCGTTAAATCATTTGGAAAAGGTTCAGTATTTGGTTGATAAAGTGTTTACTATATTGTAGAAAACTCAATGTATTAACAGACCATGCCTGTAATTTAAATTTTATTTAAGTTTGTGATTTTAAATTGAAAGGTATAATTGAATTTTATTAGGTTTCCACCAGCACTGAAATGCTTACGGTGAGTTATATTTATAAGTTTAGTTTTACAAGGCTTGTAAGAATAATTCAAGTATTTGGAGAAGTTTGGGTTTTAGATCAGGCATTTGAAATACTTGAAAAGGAAAACCAAATATATGAAATTTATAAATGCAATTTTAAAGGGTTTATGGGACTTTGGTTAACTAGACTTGTAATTGGGACTGATTAAGGCTGTTTAGTTGGTCCTCCTCTAGGTTGTTCTGAACATTAAATAAGCAGGAAAACATCCTTTCGGCACCTCCCCATAGTCCATTTACCCTAGGCAGGAGGCAGGCCGGTGTTTTCAAATTTCTGCTGCACTACTTTAAACCTTTCCTAGTCATTCCTCTCACCCCCCTCCCACCTCCCACCTCCCACCCCGACAGGAAGGCGTGTTCCTCTTGATTCTCACCTACCTACCCAGAGCCTATGCTCTCGCTGAGAGGTAAAAAGAAAAGAGGCCGTTTCTCTACCTCACGCAATCTTGGCGTCCCACCCAGAACCGGCATCCCCACGGTGCCAGGTATGCTGAGTTCATGAAAAAGAAAATGAAGAAATCACTGCTTCATTCAAGAATTCAGTCAAATCAAGCAGACTAAGACACCACGAAACTTTTTAGTTACTAAATTATAGCACTTAAGAGCTTTCTGCGAGGTTAGTGGAATGTGAACTCAAGAAATTTACATACAAAATTCTCCAACAGCTGAAATTATGGCATCCTTGCTCGCTTTCTCTGGAAGGAATTCAAAGATAGCTATATTATTGCAAAAGCAATCTCCTGCTTTTGCTATTCAGATAAAACCTACGATACTGCTGGAGCTGTGACTAACAGAAGCGTAACTACCACACTCTTGTGTGGTCACTTGTATGTTAATCTACCTTCAAAGGATCCATTCCAAAACATAAATAATAAAATTTTTAAGCAATGATAAATAAATGCATTATACAGAAACTGTGTCAATCAGAATGAGTGTGATTAGCAAAACAGCTTATTAAAAATAATTCACACTTATTTCTCAAATCCCTATTATTCAGGTTCATAGTACCTGACATGGTCTGTTAGTAAGAAGTATATTTACTATAATTTGTATATCAAGCTATGTTTGTTTTTAAAAAGGTTATCCAAAAAATATTATCTGAGAATAATCACTTCCAAGATAATAGTTTATATACACATGTCCACTACTCATACCACAGCAAGACAAGCACAGGGGCACAACGGCTAATAGTGTGAAATAAATGTTTTGCCAGCTCAGAAGTGCTCCCTGTAAAAGAATTTGAATTTAACTTTTAAAAATAATCATGCTGTAGTTTTAGTGGTGGTCATAAGGCACTTTACTTCAAAGAAGAATTGCAAAATGACTAAAATGGGGGCCATTATCTCTCATTTATATAAAAGTTTTCCTGGAAGGCCCCTTGGAGCCTTTTAAAAATCTCAATTGCTAAATTGTAGCCATCCTCGTCCTTTAAATTAGCAAGCTCTGACCCAAGTCAGATGCTCACTTACATAAAACATCATCACAGATCCGCAGATGGCTACATTTCAGTCTGTGAATCAGCCTGGCTACATTGTGAAATTCACGTTGCTTTAGTTATATACATAATCCTGTTCTTTATGAATAGGCCTCCAGTGATTCCAATGTTAATAAGTCCACAAATCCTGAACTGAAGCCAAAATTTTAGTAGTGTAGGCTGTGCAACTAATCTAAAGGTAACCGTTCATGGTTTCCTGAGGAGAATTTAATTGCTTATTTGAGCCAAGAAGGGCATACAATGCACATCTACCAAAACAACTTAATCAGCAAATATCTGGAACATTGCCCGCAAGGGGCATTTCAATCCTTGTGGCCATCTGACTCAGAGCTACTACTGCCTATATCTATTATTATTTTCATTATTGTCATTATTACTATTGTCATCAATTATTATTATTATCACCACCACCACATCTATTACTTATACTATTAACAACAATTTATAGTACTTGACAATTTCATAAACCTATTAAGTACTGTTCTGTTGGCATTTAAGAGAAAATAGAAGTAAAATTATTGATTTGCCAATTGACTCATAGATCCCCAGAGAGCAACCGTTTCCAAATCTATTTGTTACTACCCACTACAAACACCATGTTCACTCCTATGACAATACAGACTGCTACAAAGGCTTCGGGCACAGACACCCGGCACACTCCTTCACTAATTGTGTGGCTATGGGCAAGTTTTATCACTTCCTGAAAGCTTTGGTTTTCTCACCTATAAAATGGGAATAAATCCAGTAGTTACACCTCAGGTGGATGAAGTGTGGATTAGATGAGATAATACATATAAAGCAGGAAGCCAGGTGACTAGCTCATAGTCCAAGCTGAATCAAAATTGTCTACTGTCATGAGAACTTTTCAAACTTGGCTCTAGGTACTCCCAACACCTGCTAACGCAAGCCTTCTCTGGCAAACCCCGTCTCAAAAGACTCTTCATTTACTCTGAATTCACCTTGTATTTATGAAAGATTTTGTACTACTTGATAATATAGGGTCATAAAATTGTTTAGTTCTTTCACACATTTTTGTGGGCTATTGTTTGAAAAGCAGGGATTGTATCTTTCTATTTATTTCCCAAGTATACAGAAAGTGCTTATAATGTGCTATCTGTATCAAAATACTATGCATTTAAAATAATAATCTAGAAATGTGTCTCTTCTATGTTCTAGTCTCACATAACAATAGTAGTAATCATAACAGCCTTTAATCAAGCACTTACATTCAAAATGTCTAGTCTCCACAGAAACCTGGCACAGGGAAACAGCACCATTACTGCCTTTTACAGGTAAAGGATAAATAATTTTCCTAAGTTCACAGACTTACTAAGTGTCAGAAGCCAGTCTGGACAGTAGGTTTGGCTGACTCAAATCTACTCTTTTTCACTATGACTTGCTGCTCCTACTTCTCCTGTTCCAGCCTTCCAATCCGACCGTATAATTTATACCACCCAAGCAAAAGTGGAAAATGCCCAATGGGGTCTATGCTCTCCAGTGTGGGAAATTTTGTACCATAAAAAAAGTAGATCCAAATTGAATGGTGTAACCAAAGAGAATAAATATTAAGAATTATTCCCTCTATCTCAATTTTCCCTACCCAGATATTCTGAAATATTCACTGAGAAATGTTTTTCAGAAAAAGCTAATTATTGTTTCGTCACCTAGGAAAATCATGATCAATTCTTAACTCTTTTTGACGATAAAGCAAGAGCAAAGACATTTCCTTTGGAGTGGGAGAAATTAATAAGACATAAGGAAAACCAGCCTGATATTGGATCTACTGGAAGAGTTAAGAATTGCACATGATTTTTTGATTATTAAGGTATAATAAGTCCAGGGCAGAAGGAAAATATTGATGACCTCCAAGTTCTTGCCCAGAGTTGTCATGATGAGGGTGAACAAACAGGGCCAAGTTCATGGTTTCTCTTTCTACTATCCCCACGTCAGAATTTCTGGGAAAATCAACATATCAGTCTCTGTTCACAGAGGGACTGATAAAGTGATCAGCTTACCTAGCAGAGAGAGAATTTTTTAAAACTTTTTATCAAAGTATTATATACTGAGAAGTGTACAAATCATCAAGGTACAGTGCAAGGTTGACACACCCATGTAATCACTATTGAGATCAAGAAATAAAGATTCCTAGCATTCCAGTACCCCTTTTGTGTCCCCTTCTAAAGACGACCCCTTCCAACAGTCACCACTGATTATAACACCCTAGATTAATTTTACCAATTTTTGCATCTTGTGTAAACGGTGTTCTTTCAGTCCACATTCCATCATTTTATTGTGTGTCACCATAGTTCCTTCACTGAGACAGGTAAGTTTTGAAGGGAAAAGTTGGTCCAGAATGATTCAGAGCTGAGGGTGTTGCCAGGGAAGGCTGCTCTGCAGGTAAGGAGGGGTGTTACCAGACACCTGAGCAAGGAAAGAAGTGAAAGGGAGCACGGCTGTGCATCAGAACAGGAAGAGCAACACTACAGGTGGACTGGAACCAGAGGGAAGGGAGTTCAAGGCTGCACTGTCCCCAGCATGCTGTGAGGGGGTGAACCAGAGAAAGTGAAGAAGAAAGCAGCTATTTCCCATGACCTCACCTCAGGTCATCCACACAGGATCCAAAAAACCCCTCAGAAACATGTAACTCTGAAACTCTTTCAGGAAATTTCATCCCTTGAGAAAAAATACAATCTGTCTAGGAGACTCCCTGCATCTTATATCATCACCCATCCCTCAGGTGCTCTACTGCAGTGTCCCTCAATGGGATTAGTCCTTGGCTGCAGGAACTGCCCTCACCCAATGTTATGGCTCCTCCCACTCAGGGGACCACTGTGGACAATGAATATCTAATGTGAGGGTATGAGCCCTGGGTCTTTTGCCTCAATTTGGGACAATTCTGAAGGGCCATCCTTGCTCTGGAATGCCATAGGATCAGCTGAGGCTTTAACTATAACTTCAATGCAGGTTAGCTTCTCTCTCTGCCCAACCCTGCTGACCGCACTTTCTTACAGGTGTACCTCATAAAGCATTACCCAATAATCCTAAATGCAACACTGCCTCCAACTGTGCTTTCACGGAATCCAATTTAAAGCAGTGTTTAAGTAGGAATAATCTAGCAGAATGTAGGACAGATTGAAAGGAGGGATATACCAGTCCGGGGGCGCCAGAAGGAAGTTATTTCATGGACCTTCACTAGCTTATATCTAGATAAAACAAGAGCAATGAAGATGAAAGGGGGATGAAAGCAGCAGTCATTTTGATAAAAACTCTATGAACAAGTTGACAGATTACTTATCAGGAGAGAGGAGTTGATTGTGACGTGGCACAAACAACCTGAGAGAATGACAAGTATATGAAAACAATGTTACCACTGAAGGCAGTGGGATAATTGGTTCAGAGCATTCAAAATAGAGTATAGCTTGGTCATTTTAAGTTGCTCATAGCAGCAGAACATTCAACTAGAGTTAGTTTAGGTTGTCTGAATTTTGGAGCTGAATCCGTCAAGGCTAGATATGTGGATTGGGAAATCAGCACAGGTGGTAGCTGATGCCATAAAAAAAGTAGGTGAACTGAGATTTGTGGGATGCCTGAAGGAGGCAGAAAGAGGACAAGGCCTCCTTAGAGAAGAGAGGGACACCAGGATGCCAAATTTAGCCAATAAAAATACAGGGCATCCCATTAAATATTATATGGGTCTCACATATTAAAAATGTGCTGTTTATCCAAAATTCAAATTTAACTGGGCATCCTGTATTTTATCTGACAACCCTAGGAACCTGAGATATAAAATGCAGAAAAAATCTCAGGAATGCGAGGTAGAAGTTAAGGAAGGAGACAATTCTTCAGTGGTAGCAACCAATGATGTCCAATTTTGAAATAATGTTAAGGATGATCAAAAATATGAAAAGTTCATGCGTTTTTGCTAAGTGAAAGTTACCAGTAATCTTTAAGGGAAAACACTCTAGTTTATCTTTTAAAAATTCTATAAAAGATTAATTGAAAATAAGCCAGACACAAAAGGACAAATATAGTATGCTCTCACCAATACGAAATAATTAGAATAAGTAAATTCATAGAGTCAGAAACTGGAATATAGGCTACCAGGAGCCAAGATGGGTTAGAGAATGGGGAGTTAATACTTAAATTGTACAGTCTCCATTTGGGGTTATGGAAAAGTTTTGGTGATGGATGGTGGCAATGGTAGCACAACATTGTGAATGTAATAACACCACTGAATTACATATTTGATTGTGCTTAAATTAAAAGGGGAAATTTTAGATTGTACATATGTTACTAGAATAAAATTAAAAAATAAAAAAAAAACAGGACTGTACAACACAAACAGGGAACGCTAATGTAAACCATGGACTATAGTTAATAGTACAATTATAATAATATCTCTTATCAAATTTAACAAATGTACCACACTAATGCAAGGTGTTAATAATTGGGAGTGGGGGTGTATGAGAACTCTGTATTGTCTGCATGATTTTTCTGTAAACCTACAACTTCTCTGTTTTAAAAAAAAGATTAATTGATTTCCATATTTGAATGACTGTGTGTGTGCTGTCTTATCTTAATTTGATTTCTGATTGAACTTTTTTTTTTATCAAAAGTGTCTCAAAGGAGAGAATTCTGATACCCCTTAAGGGAAAGGGCAAATGCTCAGCATTGGAAAACCTCTTTCTTCCTACTGGCTGAAGGTCAGCATCCTTCCCAAAACTGGAAGCTCTCAAAAGACTGATTTTCTACATTAGCATATGCATTTTAAACGATCATCTCAAACTTTAAAGAAATGCTTTCTCCCTCTTCTTTACAGGCTACAAATTGTTTAGAGGGATTCCATGAACTGAAGGGCTCACAAGAATTAAAAAGACAGTTTCCAAATGTTTATTTCCATCAGGGGAAAGTCACCAGGGAAATGCAAAACACAAATTGCATTTACTAAACATGAGTTACTTAAAATATGCATTTAATTTTCAAGGTTGCATCAGCGTATATATTCATTCATGAACATTTATACAGAGAGGACTGTTTCCTAAAAATATTAGCTATACATCCTCTGGGTCATCTATGCATAAACATTTCAGCTATTTCCTTGTAAACAAAGAAAAGTAAACATTCTTCATAAGAAGCTTACAGGTTTGAAAATCTCTTGGCTGTCATCTCAAATTTGTTTTTACATTATACTTCATATATGAAATATGAAAGGCTATACCCTACCCTCCAATGACACTTAAATTGTCCACTAACAACTCCATGCACAGAATACAGCAATAAATCACTGTACTTAAGGATTTGCCAAGATGTTTCTTAAACAATTCACAGGTTTATCAAATCATTTAAATATTATGTGCACATATTTCCTTTGTCATATTTTTGTTTCAAATATTGAAACGTGTAGAATAACATGGCAGCAAATGAAAAATTTGAGTAACAAATATTGGCTTTTTGCTTTTTGTGGGTTTTATGATTTTGTTTTTCTCAAAACATCTTAGATTGATGATTTTTTTACTTGAAGACAAGCAGGACTTCCTGTTAAACTTGGCAGACTCATGCTAGTAACTTTTCTATCGCAGGCATAAACTTCAAAATTGAGGGAAATTTTCTCGAAAAAAACAAGTTTCCTGTAACTCTCTCACTTCAAATATTTCAATGATTTTATTTTTAATGCCCCAAGTAAATCTGAAATTATAATAACATAGACTTATCGGTCAAGTATTTTCACTAATCTACTATTGAGTAGAAAATTTCTAAAAATATAAGAACTAACCAGAAGTATAATGCTTCTAACTGTAGCTAAAATACCCCCCAATTCTGAAAACCTTCAAGCATGCATGCAAAAAAACAGAATTCTGTGATGAGCAGATTTACTTTCATATTTTCCAATTTTCAGTTTGATTTAGCTCCCCTGACAAAGCAACACTTTAAAAATATTTCCTTTTGCACTAACTATTCCACCACATGCTGTATCAATAAGTTCTGCTATATTAATTGCCTTATGCAACAGGAGGATGTCTGGTATTTGGTTAATCTATTTTTGTAAAATTTAATCGGTTAGAGTTGAACATCTGCCAAGCAAGTTTTGATTGTTTTCTAACACATTCATGATTCTGTTGGAGAAGACTGTGTGTGTAAGCTAAGAAAGGAAAACTGGACAGGAGCTGGGGTACTGTTCTGCAGTTCTGGTCCAATCAAGTCACAAATCACTTAATGTTTCCCTGTTTCAGGGAAGGAGCACATCATACGGTTAAGAGTTGGATTTTGGACTCAAATGTATCTAGGTTTGAATCTATCTCATAAATAATTCTTTGCTGGTTAAAATGGGTGGGTGGTAGGAGTTATTGGTTCCTGTTAACCACCAGCAACAACCAGCGCAATTCCAAATGTATTAACAGAAGAGGGGCAGAGGGAGAGACCTATTCTAGATCCAGATCAATCCTGTAGGTCCCACTCAGAGAGTAGAAATTTTAGCTTCTTCCCACAAGGCTTACAACCTTTATAGTTTAATTAAAGCACTTAGAAAGCAACATCACAGACAACCATTTACTACATGATGATTATGCATTTAGAATTTTTAAAAAATATTACCCAGGACACCGTAGATAAGCACACTCCAACCATCCTGCTGCTTATCATGGAAACTAGAGCAAATATCTGACCAAAAAAAGATACCCCTCTGGGAAGAGGATGTGGCTTATGTGACTGGGCTCCCGCCTACCACATGGGAGGTCAATGGTTTGGTTCCCTGTGCCTCCTAAAGAAGACAGCGAGCTGGCGCAACAGGCAGGCATGGCAAGCTGACACAACCAGATGGCGCAACAAGAGACACAAGAGGAAAAAAATGAGAGACACAAAAAAGCAGGGAATGGAGGTGGCTTAGGCAATTAAGCGCCTCCTTCCTACATTGGAGGTCCCGGGTTCGGTTCCCGTGTGCCTCCTAAAGAAACAAAGAAGATGAACAGACACAGCAAGTGCAAAACAACGAGGGAGTAGGGAGAGATAAATAAATAAAATATAATCTTAAAAAAAAATAAAAGATACCCCTCCAGAAAAACTGATCAGGGCCTCTATTGAGAAAATTATGCAAGCATAAGTATTTCTGTGAACCAAGTCGCCCTCATTAAAACTGACCCCTGCTGCTGGTTCCTGCCCACACTAGCCCTAAACTTTAGGACAAAAGGAAGAAGTGTCAGATTCCAGATGACAGAAGCACCGCTAAGTTTTGGCTTATTGTTTCCTTTAATTCTTTTTCTTGGATCCTATTCAAATTGTTAGTGCTTTAAAAATGTATTAATATCAATTCAATCCTCACGGGTATACTCAGGGATCTGACTGAGATGGCATGTATCCAAAAAATACAAATGCCCTATACTCAAATTCCCTTCAGCTATCTATGTCTAAACTTTTCCCACAATATTCTAGCTGCCACATTTTTCTCACATGTGCTTAAATGACTTTTTTTTTAAAAATTAATAGACATGATTTGATGGTCTTTTGAAGAGTTCTAACACATTCCAAAAAGTCAGAAGAGAATTCAGAAATACAGAGAAACCTGAATGACATGCTGTTTTTGTGTTGTTTGGGCACTTCGCATCAAGCTCAGGAATAATCTGTATAATCTGTGTTCAGGGCTGCAATGCAAAGATATGATTCACTGCCAGATCTCTGACCATCTTCTCCACAGTGATGGCTCATGTGCCTTTCTCTCCATACCTGAGCTCCTGATCCTGGGGTTCAAACCACCTACTGCGTATTTCTCTCTAGGACTCGGTTTATTCTTTTGTACAATGAAGGGACTAGGTTACACAATCGCTAAAACTCTTCTCAGCTCTAAAATGCTATGACTCAGTGATTTCTGCTAGGATAAATGGCTATCACCTCAAGTTCAGCATATGTAACATCAGCGCAATCCCTTTGGCCCTAAATTTGCTGCCACTTCTGACTTTCCTGTTTCTGTAAATGGTTCTATCTATGTCAATTCACCCAGCCTTAAGACATTCACATCGTCTTCAGCTCCTTATGAGCCACCCTCGACTAGACACATTTTTCCTTTTCGACGTCTTGTTCTCAGCTTCCTGTCACTTTGGTACAGATCCCTGGGCCTCCTAGTTTTCTCCTCAATCATTCCAGATGCCCTGGAACATTAATGCTCCAGCATAAACTCATGCACATGCTGTAGTAATTCAACAACAAAAACAACTCAAAAGAAGAGAGATCCTAGATGAAGACTTTGCACAGAACAAAAGCGAGTGCCGCTTTAGTAGAATAGCAGTGAACACAAGAGCAGCAACACTACGATCATTAGAAAACTTTTAAGAGCATCTCACACACCCCACTGCCTAGTGATTTAACTACCTGTATACCAGCCAAACCTGTGGTAGGGCTGGGGTTTATGAGAAGGAAGTGGTATGTCCTACCTCACTCAGCCAGTAATGCTAGCAGACATTCCCTTCTCTGTTCTCTGTATGAATCCTACCAGTCCTTTAAGGCTTAGTCCAAATCCTATCTCTTCCATGACACCATAACAGTTATCTCTTCAACTGTTAACTCAGAAACCACTCTGGCCTTTCTCATTCCTGCTTGAATTCTGTTAAAAGCTAACTGGAGACTGGGTTAACTCCATTTTGGCAACAGTAGGAAAAGAATTGAGATGTGACCAATTTCAGTGCTTGCTTTCTACCATAACCTTCAAAATTAGTTGTTGTTTTTTTTTAATTAAACATTTATTGTATGACTCCTATGGGCTATACAGAGAATATAAAGATAAACAAGATATCATCTAAGCCATAAGATGTTAAGAATAATTTACAACTGAACAGAACTACCTATATAAAGTATAATGGGGTAACTGCTAAAAAGAAAAAGATATTTTTCAATGAAAGCCAGAAAGATTTCATGAAAGAGGCAGCATTTTAACTGGGCCTTGAAAGATAAAGACTGGTGGAGAATGAAGGAAGGAGACTCTTCGGCTCACAAGGTGAGTCCAGGTAAAGAATCAGAAAACAGAGTTGGGAGGGGGCTGGGAGGACTCAGGCTGGAGAGGGGTGAGGGACATTTCTTCCCCTGAGATGTGGGTTTCTCTGGCTGCTTCTCCACTATGAGAGTCAGAAAAGTACAACCTGTCAGTTGCCATTTACAATTGGCTTCTTGACCGCATGAATTATACAATGGTTTTGTGCTCATAATGGGTTATTTTATCTCCTGGAACAAATAGTGTATTGCAATTAAAGTTGTTTGATAAAAACCAAAGTGAGGGCATATAGCTTCAAAAGATTTTTTTATAGGATGTCTCTTTTCTTCTTCCAAATGGTTATGGCAGGTCAATTCTGCACCTGGCTACTGTTCCTACTCCTTGTTCTCTGCCCTCCTGGAAAAATGAAGATGAGCTATAACATCACTGACATCAACGTTGTTAATTAGTGGGCCTGACTTCTGAAAGATGAGTAGGAATGATGACTTTTAAAAAGCTCTGAAGTAATGTAACATTGGTATAAAGACAGTGGTCACCAGAGGTTCTGAGGGGAGGGAGAGGGAACAACAGGTGTAACATGGGGCATTTTGGGGGCATTGGAATCATTCTGCCTGATATTGCAATGACAGATACAAGGCAGTAGACATTTTGTCAAAGCCTATAAAATTGTGCGGTGCAAAGTGTAAACCATAATGTAAACTATAGACCAAGCTTAGTAGCAATGCTTCAATATGTGTTCATCAATTCTAACAAATGTACCACACTAATGAAAGATGCTGGCAATGGAGGAAAGTGTGGGAGGGATAGGGGGTAGGGTACATAGGAATCTCCTATATTTTCAATGTAATCTAAAGCTTCTTTAAAAATAAAGAAAAAAAAGCAAGTTGTTAAAAAAAAAAAAAGAGCTCTGAAGTAAAATTTGACCTATGGGTTGCTTAGAAATATGTTGTTTAATTCCACATTTTCCCCACATTTCTTTTAGTTGGTGATTTTTAATTTAATTACTTTGTGGCCAGAGCACATACTTTCAATGATTTCCATCCTTTTAAACTTAGTGAGACTTGTTCTGTGGTCTAGGCTATGGTCTGTCCTGGCAATGGCCAATGTGCTCTTAAGAAGAACACATTCTGCTGGTGCTAGGTTGGGTACTATATACATGTCATTTAGGTCAATTTGGCTATAGTTGTTCAAGCATTCTATAGCCTTGCTGTTTTGTCTAGCTGTCCTTCCAATTATTGAGAGTAAGGTATTGCGTAATTAAAATTGTTGACTTGCCTATTGCTTCTTTTAATTCTGTGAATTTATACTTCTTGTATATGTGGGCTCCATTGTTAAGTATGCATACATTTATAATTGTCACAGCTTCCTGATGTATTGCCCTTTTGCAATTAGGAAACAAACCTCTCTACATCTAAAAGATTTCTTGTCATAAACTCTATTTTGTCTGATATTAATATAGCCATTCCAGCTTTCTTATGGTTAGTATTTGCACCATTTATTTTCTTCTATCTTTTTCCTAATAATTTATTGAGTCTCTGAAATTGAAGTGTTTCCCTTATAGGCAGCATATTGTTGGTGCTTCCTCTTTCATTCACTCTGAAAATCTCTACCTTTTGACTGCAGTTTTTAGTCCTCAATTGTTGATACGGTTGGATTTACGTCTGCATCCGCCACTTTGCTGTTTGTTTTCAATAAGTCTCATATCTTTTGATCCTGTGGTCTTCCTTTACTGTCTTCCTTGTGCTAAATAAATCTTTTTAGTGTACTTTTTAAATTCTTCTGTTGATTTTTAACAATATTGTCTTCTCAGTGGTTGCTCCAGCGATTACAATTTGCATTTTAATTTATCACAATCTATTTCAGGTTAATATTGACTTAATTCTGGTAAAATATAGTATCCTTGTTCTAATACAGCTCCATTTCTTCCCCATCTTTCTGTTACTTTTCTCATATACATTCCATCTATAAATGTTTTAAACCCAATGAAACAGGTGTTATAATTATTGCTTTATATAATTGTAAACTTTTTTAAAAATTAAGATAAAAAACATATTCATGGAGTCCTTTGTATTTGTTTACACATTTACCATTTCCATTTCTGATGTTATTCATTTATTTCCTCTGGAATTGAGTTACTGTCTAAAGTAATTCCCTTCAACCTGAAGGACTTCTTTTAGTATTTTTCGTAAGACACGTCTGGTACCAATTAATTTTCTGTCTTTTCTAAACTAGAAATGTGTTTGGTCTTCATTTCTGAAGGACAGTTTTGTTGGACAGAGAATCCTCAGTTGACAGGTTTGGGGCTGTATTTTTGTTTGTTGTTGTTGTTATTGTTGTTTTTCTTTTAAGCACTTTGAATATATCATAACCTTTCCCTCTTGCTTCCACTGGTTCTGAAGAGATGTCAGCTCTCAAACATATTTTTCCCCTGCACATAATGAATTTTTTTCTCTTGCTGCTTGCAAAATTTTTCTCTTTGTCTTTCAACAATTCAATTATCATGGGTCGTGATGTGGCTGTCTTTATGTTTCTTCTACTTGCACTTCATTGATCTTCTTGGATTAATAGATTTAATCATGGTTTTCCTCAATTTAAGTTTTCAGCAATTATCTCTTCAAATATTTTACTCCCTTCTTTCTGTCCTTTCTGATTGTCAAATTCCTTTCCTGAAAATGTATACCAATATAAAACATGTATCTATTTTTTCAAGTGAACACTCAAATGTCTCCTTGATTGCTATCTTCCTTGGGAATTCCTTAAACATTCAAGGAAATTTACCTTAATTTTGAACCACAAAACATAGAAGACCTAGACCTTGTCAATGGTCATGACACTAGTCATGAATTGCCATTCAAAGTGTGTTATCTTTTGAGATCTACATTACTAAATAGGATATAGCTTAGGCGGCAAAATAAAATAACAGCTTCTCGAAATACTGAGAAGTAACAAAGGGACACCAAATAGGTTGTATTTTTATAATGCAACTTAGAGTAGCTATGTTAATTACTATTAGGACAATTTATATATAAATTATAATTTCACATCACTTTTTTAAATTGGCCAAGAAATTATGAAGGGAAGAATATATCATATTTGCAAGAAACAATTCAGTTAAAAGACCCCACTTAAAACCCTAACCTAAATATTTACAAGCAAATTGTGTGACATAGGAACATTTATTTATTTCTAGCCCTCAGTTTCCTCATCTATAATTTGGTGATACTGATATCTACATATAGGTGTGAATTAAATAAGGTAATATTTTTAAAAGGTTAGAAAGGTAGGTTCTGAAAAAGTCTATGCGAATTCTTAGCCAGTTATAAATGCCTACACATTCAAGCTAGTTATAAAATACTATTAAAAATGCATTAAATATAAAAGTATCATAATTGAATTTATATTTCCAATTGATAAAATAGGACGAAATGTAACACAAAATTTTTAGAAACTTAAAGCAGCCAAGAAGTCAGTTACTTGTTTAAAAATCTTTTAAAAATAAAGGCATGCTAAAGATTTCATATGATTTTCATAGTTTTAAAAGTCACATGATCTAACAGCTTGCAAAATTTGTTGATAGCAGTTGACAGATACACATCAAATTACTCAGACTTACAAAGAATAACAATTGTGGCAATTTGCATGAGCTTATTAAATCAAAGTCTAGACTCATAGATTTTTATCTTCCATTTACAAAAAAATTTAGCCTGTCAATTGTAAAATGCTCTGAAGCAACTGAAGTTAATTTTTGCAGACACAGATATAAAGGGTTATTATTAAAGGGTATAAGAGAAATATTTTTAACACAATAAATGTGCACATTATAACATTTGTGTATGAAAAGCATTGATGATACAATTATAGATGCTTTATCCAAGTAAAGATTCATGCTGAAGCTCTGACATCTTTTAGTCCTACCTGTTCATTTCAAAGACGGAGAAAATAAAGTTGAAATATGTTGTCATTTGCTCATGATCATGTAACAAGTGGCAGAGCCATAACCACAACTCAAATATCCTGACTTCCTGTTCCGTGCATTCCCAGCCTCACCTCCTTGCTTCTTAGTAGCCTGAAGACAGTCTATGTACAATTTTGTTCACATGGAATTTAGTCTCAATAGCAATGCAGTACAATATAAAATAAAAAAGGATTTGGATTTCTTTTTCTTTTGCTCACTCATTCATCATTATTGAGTGCCTATCATGTTCCAAGCACCGTTCTAGGAACTGGTTAGAAGGTCCAAGCTGAACTCCATATTTGCCACTTAATTATTTGCGTGACTTTGGACAAAAATCTTAGACCTCTGTTTATTCATTAGTAAAATGAAGATGATAATAACAACCTTTTTCACAATGTAGAAAGACTAAATGAGATTATGTTCTCAAAAGCACCTTGTAAGGTCCTTGGTTTAGGTACAAACTGAACCCATTAACATTATCATCCCCCACCTCAGCCATTTTCTCTTTCTACTCTTGGCTCCACCATCTACCTAATTACCCAAGCCAAACTCCTGGAGGTCATCCTGAATACCTTTAGCTCTGTCAAGGGCATGTCTAGTAAGACACCAAGTCCTATCAAATGTTCCTCTTAAGTGCCTCCCAAACATACTCTTCTTCTTTTGCTGCTACTGCCAAGGCCTTTTTTCAGGCCCTTATCATTTTTTGCCTTAAGTACTTCAATACCTCTTAGTCCTTCCACACTAGCTGCGTGACCTGAACTAAAAAAAAAAATGAGATTCAACAAAAATCTGCCTGTGGAAGGGTGAGAAATCCCAACCTCCGTCCCTTACTAAGTCCCCAGAATGTGGGCAGCAAACATAAACCCTCCAGGCAGTAGAATAAATAATTCTTTCCCATTGAAACTGAAGCCTTTCCCCCCTCAAAGAACTCCCATATGGTGACATTCGAAGGTCTGATATCCCCTCGCGCTATAGTGAACCCCACCAACCTATGTTTCCTACTCAAACACCCAGAGCTTCCAGTCAGCAAATTAGTGTTTCACTCCAAAATATGAACTGACAATGTAGATTCCCATCTGAAGAATGCTTCCAATAAGAAAGAAAACAAAACAGACAAGCAGAAAAAAGGAAACAAAGATGATACAGAAGAAAATCTGGAGGAACTATATCATGTATCCTCAAAGAGACAGCTGTTCATCATCTTCTTTGGGGAGATTTCCTTGACTTCTCCATCCAAGTCTTCTCCTAAGTTTTTAATTCTCACTTATAATAAACATTTTATGCCCAAGAGTTCTTCATTATTCCTTGATTGTTTCTTTTGCATGGCCTCATATATTTAATGGATACAATATCCCAACAACCCAAAATAAAAAGTAGTATTTTCATTCTCTTTTTATAGATGATGAAACTGTGACACAGAAAGTTTAAGTGACTTGCTCAAAATCACACATTTAGGAGGGAATGGAGGCCAAATTTGAACCCGGGCAATCAGGCTTCAGAATCCAGGCTCTTAACCACTATATTAAACTGCCTCTTGCTGGCCTCTAATACACTGTATTAAAATACACTGTAAAGGCCAAACATGCAGCTTGAGTACCATCAGTTTGAAATTTAGAAACCCCTGGACAAAGTGATCTCTACAGTCTGACTTAGCTTCCAAATTAGCTCATGTAAGGATTAAAATGCTTCAAGCAATGATGGCACAACTAGTGCCTTAAAAAGCACTTGCCAAGAAAGTGATTGAATTCAGAAATATCTGAGCTGAGCATAGAATTCAGAGAGATATAAAGACCTATTACCCACTACACAGGGTAAAGACTTATTTTAAATTCTGTTTGTAAATCTTTTTGTTAATTTAGAAATTATCATAAGATGATGAGACTTTCAAAACTCCAATATTGAATAAAATACAAACATGAAAACAAACGGTTGCCCTCTATCCCCCTCCTCAGCCAATTCCCCGCCATTCTGTTACGGAAGGAGCTTGTGCCCCAGGAACAGATCTTCCCATCCATGTCCACTCTCTCCTCTTAGCTTCCAGTAGCCTGAGCCTGAAGATTCCAGGTCAGGGAAAAGGGAGAGAATGGAAGGCCTGAGTCCTCTTTGGCATATTCCCTCTCTCCAGTGTCCTGGCACCCATTATAGAGGACACTTGGGTGCTATTTGAACATAAGAGTTAAATAACTGTTCAACTGCATATCTGGATGAAAGGACTTGTGGGACAGCCTAGGGTCCTAGTCGAGATTTAAAACATTTTGTCCTTGAGTAATTGCTTCTGGACTCCCAAAAACCAATTTTCAGAATTATGGAAGTAGATCTTTTTTATTTTACATCGACTTAGCAGCCTTGGTGGCCTCCATTATGTTAGTTTTCAACCTGATTCCTACCCCGGACTAATTACCAATGCCTCGATCATATTCCCTATCCTGAAAGACTTAATCTATCTCCACACAAGTCAGCCTTAATGAGTTGCTCCATCATCCAGGAGGAGTCACACTTTTCTTAAACAAAAACAAAAACAAATGAACAACAGCAACAACGAAAGAACCTACTGAGAGAATCTAAAGCAAATCACTTTGGAGAAAAAGTGTACCCATTCTTTCATTTCTTTAATGTAAGTAAACTTAGCAAAAAGAAAACAATAAAGAGTGTAAACAAAACAAGTAAATAGTTCATTTTTCTCCTAAGCTCTTCAAGGTACAATTGAAGATCACAGTCCACTAGCCCACTCTTCCAACATATATCTCTGTGAAAGAGAGGAAGAGACACCCCAAATATGAAACTCAAAAAACAAAATTTAGGTTAACTACCAATGGAATTATAATTGAGTTAGATATCAAAGCTAGCACTCTATCTTCACAAGCAGTTATAACAGACAGCCACAAGGAGAAGAGATGGTAGAGTTAATAAGAAGAAACAAAAATAAAGGGGCTATAACATAAGTTAGAAAGATGTGATAACAAATGTCATATATCAAACACCAAAAAATTTCATGACATTTAAAAACAGCCTTATTTTCTATTTCACAACTCTAGCAAGCTTATAAAAATAATTTTATAACTTAAAAATGCATATACCCAATTTATTGTTATTAAGTATGTTTTAAACAGTTCAAAATTAACAATTAAAGAATCAAATTATTCATTTTACAAGCAGTTTATTTCCAAATAGCTGAAATAAAAGAGGTTATCTTTTCTCTTAATTCTCTTTTCAATTACTAGCCCCCTTCTCCCTCCTGAATATCTTAATGTTTATTAGACATTTAAAATGTTTTCTTACAATTCTAACAATATGATTAATGGGGGAAGACTAACCGAGGAATAAACTAAGAAAAGATTCTGTTTTTAATAAGACATTTTCTGATACACAGAGAGAGGATGGGGCAAGGACAAGACAGAAAAGGCAGGTAGAACATATGGGAATATTCAGTAATGTATAAAAAGAATATATCCAAAAGAGACCAATACTATCCAGTCTTTTGAATTCCTTTTATATTTTCTAGTTTCCCTTACCTACAATGCTGAACCTATTTTGCCTTTCCTGTTTTTGACCTTCCCTTGTTTTATATGGATGCTACACTTGTTTCCCTTCTTTTTTTCTAAAGATCCCCATCTGTTTTGCTTACCTTGATTAAATGATAATAATGCAACCGTCTGCACAAAAAGAAAATGCAACATACGTTCAAATCTTTCTACTTAAAATCTATCGTAGCGTAATATAGTGTAGACTCTGGAGTGAGATTTCAGATATAGACCTACCATTCACTAGCTGTAACCTTGGATGAGTGATTTGACCTCTCCATACCTCACTTCTTCAAATGAAAATAGACAAGGATAGCACATACTTTAAAGTGCTCTGTGAAATTAAATGAGTCCAGGACTGGCTGTGTGAGCACAGTAGGTAAGTAGGCTCTAAATTTTGCCTGTTAATATTACTATTATAATTTTAAATTGTCTTCTAGATTTCTCTTTAAGCATAATTCTCACCTAAAAAAGCCACCAGATATTTAAGAATCCATGAAAGAAAATACTACTACTACTACTAATAATAATAATAATAATAAAAGCAGAGTGTGTGTGGCTCAGTGGTTGAACACCTGCCTAGCAAGTACGAGGTCCTGGGTTCAATCCCCAGTACCTCCAAATAAATAGATAAATAAAATAAAAGAATCCATGAAAGGAGACAACTGGTTCCCTCATCTTTATTCCTTGTCTAGGGGAAATCTTGGCCATTTTTTTCTTGGACATCTAGAATATAATGTCTTACAATAAGAATAGACACACTTTGAAGCTGTTTTAAAGATGGGATATCCTACAACACTTTATCCCACTCTGTTTCAAACCTTTTTGTTTCTCCTGATCCCTTATCAGTAACACTACAAACCATGACTATCACATACAAGGAATTTAAATTAAAATAGAAAAGCTGGCTCTCAGCACGGGTACTTCATTCTCTAAGTTGCCATCGAAGGCAGAATACATTTCAAAGCACCAGCGACTCTGCGAGGACATGTGTCTGGTTTACTGAACCTGAATTAAGCCATTAGATTAAGCACCGTAGCTCAGTGAGATAAAATTCAAAGTCCACCTTTTGGATAGAAATGTAGGTAAGATTAGGGTTGCTTGCAAGTATTTCCACTTTAGGTGAAAATTATGTGTTAAATCCAAATTCCCAGTTAAGCCTATAAGAGGCAAGCAGCCACTTGAAAACTACTTTACTGTGCGTAGTGTCTTTCTACTTTGAAATCTTCCTACTGCTGATATTTTGTGAATGAGAAAATTGACCAAAACAGAGAAGAGAGGCAAATTTAAATTCAAGTGCTCCATCTCAGTTGAACAAGCTGTGCAGCTCCCTCATCAATGTAAAATTAAAATGAACATATCACAAGGTCTACCACCCCTGTTCTGAATATTCCAAGCCCTAACACTAGATACATAGAGAAATTACTGTGCATGTGTTTCTAGAAGTACTAATAGCAAGATGTAGAAAAGCTGGGTGATGGTGATAGCATTTGCTTCCACCCCTGTCCATCCGTGGAACCACCATCTACTGCATTCACAGTTCCCCTATGTTGCCTTGACACCAGCTCCCATAATGCACCCAACGGCCCTGCCTCATACCCAGTCAGAGGACCAGAAAGATCATGAATGACCTCAATTTGACCTACCTGCTTCTTCCCTTGGGCCTCCCACTGATGGACCCACTTATCACACAAGATCCTCTAACACTTTATAAGCTTGCTCTTAACCTAGATAGAACCCGGAGCATTACCAAAAGTAGGGTTAGTTTGGCTAATCCCAACGCACACCCCAAATGCTAGGGAGCATGCCTGCTGACCCGTTTCATTTGCCTCCTGCTTCACACTTGGCCCGGCATCTCTTTGTCTCTCTCCTACTTGTTCACATTCAGGGTCTATCATAATCAAAGTCAAAAGCATGTTAAACTTTGTTTCCCTCCATACCTCAATAGGAACCCACTGTTATATCTCAGACAATGATTTTCAATCCCATCAGACAAATGCCCTCTCTATAACAAATATGTTATATAATGGCTTTAGTATTATGAAATGAAATTCAGAGATAACAGGACTAATGCATATACATAATTTCAAATATTTATATATTTATATCTATATGTAGCTAAAATACAAATGAGAAAAAAAAGGAAAAAAATTTACAATAAAATAATGTCTTTTAATATAGAAGTAATCAGTAATCTGGAAGTCACCATAAAGAGTGGTGCTGACATGTATATATGGAATCAAATTGTACACAATCACTACAAAATGCAGAGTGATCTGGGTGTTACATTACTGACTTACACAATGCAGGCAGCATCACCATTAGTTACATGAATTTCCAAAATGGTGGACAAGTTTTAGTGAAGTTTTAAGCAAAACAAAGTACAATTTTCCCTCAATTTACATTGTTGTAGGAAAATCTGAGGCATTTTAAATCTGTGCACAGTATATTTTGTGTTTATCTGGGATATAGTTGGGTTATGGGCTCAGAAAACTCTAAACAGGTTTTTCACCTGCATCAATGCCCAGTAGGAACTTCAAAATCCTTGTGAGACATGAGACAATTGTTCATTGTATTAGATCAGGGGGTCCACAAACTTTTTTCCATAAAGGTAAAGGGCCAGATAGTAAATATTTTAGGTTTTGTAGGCCAAGCAGCCTACAAAGAAGGGAGAGATCACTATGCAACGGAGACAGAAATTCATCTACAAGTCAAGGATGTATGAGCAAAGGAAATTGGATGCTGAAGCAAAAGTCAGAGATGGAGGGAGAGATCACTATGCAATGGAGACAGAAATTCATCTACAAGTCAAGGAACTCCAGAGATTGCCAGCAAGCCAATACCAGAATGCTCCGGGATAAAGCATGGCCTGCGGATTCCTTGATTTTGAAATTCTAGCCTCCAAAATTGTGAGGCAATAAATTCATATTGTTTAAGCCAACCAGCCTTGTCATAGCAGCCCTGGCAAACCAAGACACCACTCTTCCATCCCTACCAACTGAGAACTTCTGCTATAAACTTTTCTTATTCACTGCACTTGGCAAAGGCATTGAGCTTTCTGGTCTTAGTTCCTTTACTATTTCTATTTGGAATGCACCTTCTCCCTCAATCAACTCTTCTCTGTTTATCTATCTTATGATTAATTCAAGACCCAGCTGACACCTTACCTTCACCAACAGAGGAATTTCATTAGAACTTACTATCTTTTAGGAATGGTATGGCCTTCATATGACACCTCATATTATTCCACAACTTATTATCTATATGTTTTGTCTCCCACCTGGAAGGCAGGTTCAATTCCTTGAGGGCAGAGACTTACCTAATGCCTTGTCATACTTACAGAATATGGCTCAATGATTTTTAGTAAGTTAATAAAAAAATATAGAGTGAATAGCATACTAAATGCTGAGGATGCAGCAGTTAACAGACAAGGTCCCTGACTAAAAGGGACACAGAAGGGACAGATTGAAGGAAAAATGACTTCAACAGCAGAACCATGGAAGCTGAGGTCTAGACAGAAGACATTCTGGGTGAGGAGAGGGAGCCCACCGGTGTGTGTGGAAGGGATGGATATGCAAAGGCACTTGAAGAGGGCAGGCCTTCTGCCCTGCTAGTCAGGAAGACTGCCATCGCCCTAGGCTTCAGAGGGTAGAGCATATTCCCTGGGGATCAGGGAGAGTCTGGCTGCCACTCCACTATTCTGAGGGTGTTGAGCTGTCACCCCAGTGTTCTCAGAAGGTGGAGCCTAGAGTTCACCTGCCATTCAGATGCTTGACGAGGGTGAAGCAGAGAACATGGCCACTGGGCAAGCCCTAGAAAAGGCTGGTGCTGCCCGTCCAATAGGACCAGAGGGCAAGAAACCATAGTTTCATATATGACTCTCAGACCTTGAAATCTAATGGAGCATGCCCTGCAGGGTTTTGGAATTGTTTGGGACCCATGATCCCTGTTTTCTTTCCAATTTCTCCCTGTGGCAATGGGAATATTCATCCTGTGACTGCCCCTCCTTTGTATATTGGAAGCAGATAACTTGTT